>LR737394.1:6387369-6489918 GCA_902655005.2 Marronus borbonicus | reverse complement strand
ATTAGAGTATCTTTAATTAGATACTCTCATCCGAACTAGTTAGCTTGGACATTCTGGTCCTCTGGAATGCTTTTATAGAGTACGTACCAATCCCTAGATTATATTATAAAATTGCGCCTATTGTGTAAATAATACAGAACTAAAATTATCTAAGAAACTAATAGACATCGCAGAACTTAAATAAAAAAAAGTAAAAAAAATAAATAAAATCCTATTTTCTTATTTTAAATGGAACGCCCAGTATATTATTCCGATTTTGGTTTCTTCATCTAGAAATAAACCAATTAGTTTTAATTGTCTATTTTCAATAGATATCAAGATATTTATTATTTATTTTTTTTCTGAATCTTCGATTATTCTGTGTGTATGCGGAAGGCACTAGAGATGAACACTTCTGCTAGAAGCATGAAGTGGAGTTCTTAAGCAAAGCTAGCAAAACGCTGCTGGACAGGAAGAATAGAGTAAATATTAGCCATAAAGGCAAAGCAATTCGTCCATCCGTTTTATGTTATTTCTTTTAGAAAGAAATCAAATTGATTGAGTACATAAGAAAATCTTCCTGTTAAAATGCCAAAATAAATGTTGCCAAATTTTTCTTCTAAACTATAATTATTATATTGTGGATCTACCTTGTAGAAACTATACGTTGCTAAAAAATTGTGATTTCTAGGTATTGTACAATTTCTTGTATACAGCGACAAACTTTTTGCTTAAGTGCACTCATTCGTTCAAAGCAAATAAAAGACAAGGACCAATAAATGTCCACTTTTCCTAAAGTTGTAATATGCGCAGGGTGCATTCGAAAACTTCCACTATCCGCTTCCGCAACAAGAAATTTTATTAACGTTGGTAAACAATTAACTTTATCTGGCGCGCAAAAAGCAAAAGATTTTCCAGTTGGAAAGTTCACCCGAAGCAAAAGAGCCACTAATCGCACCGTACACTTTTTATCTGCTACAGCAATTCCCAAATAACGTCACGAATTATATTCTAATTAAACTTCACGAACTCGGGTCTCGGTGGCAAGTGGCGCACTATATGAGACAGGCTTGCTTCCCAGCCAACCAAGTAGACTACACAAACACACGCCCACATACGAACATTTTGCGAACGTGAACGTATCGCAGTTGTGTTACGGTTCTATCTTCCTCATTTCGGCATGTGCCAACGTTAGCTAGAAGGACATTGCTTCTTCTATAGATCCGACCGTAAAACGTTAAAGTTCAAATTGCACACTTTCTGAAACTTCATGGTTCAATCCGGTAACTTTTAATTAACTTTTTCTCAAACAGAAGTCTCTTAAATTAATAAATTTATCATCGAACGCAATTAGACGGCCGAATGTGAGGTACGGATGGAACTTGCAAGTTGGAATAGTTCCTCGGACTGTAATAGGTCAAGTTGAGGAATAGTGGAAGTTGAAATGGAGGAGGAAGAATGCCGGAGGTCGGTAACATATAGACACTGCAATGTGGAAACGTTGAGAAAATTTAACTTACTCGATACGTACATTCTTTCCGGAGTTCTAACAATATTTTCTTTAAATGGTTATGTAAATGCAACGGTTCTGAATTAAACTTGGATTGGTAATAGCGCAAGTCTCTGAAGTAGATGCAATTTTACCACGCCGAAAAGCGTTTAGAACAAAAGTAGTAGTTTTGTGAAATCGTAGCAGATTCAATAGTGGACGTCGTCTATTCGCGTTACCTTAATAAACAAATGCGGGTGATGACTTATTACTCAGCTTCCTGGTCCGGAACTGTAAGTACGTGTTTGCATTCCCGCTACATATAATTATTAGCCTGTCTATTGCGACCAACCATTTCCAGATAGATAGATGGAAAATAGTGAGAGTTGTACTAGTTCATAAGAAAGGCGACAAAGTTCTTTATATTAGTATCTACAATAACACTCATTCACTTATCTCTACCAATTAGCATGGCTTTATCTCAGATCGATCAACAGTTACTAATTTATCCGTGATATCTCAACAAATCAATGAAGTATTGGATACGCGTGAGCAGACGGATGTAATTTATACAGATCTTTCCAAGGCATTCGATCTGATTAACCATGAAATTGTGATCCGCAAATTTTACGCATTTGGTTTTGCCCCAACTGATACGCTCTTATTTGTCTCAGCGGAAATGCTACGTACCGATAAGTATACGTTAACATCTGGTGTACCGCGAGGTTCTAACCTAAACCCACTCTTGTTTGTATTATTTATTAACGACTTGCTTCTGGAATTCTTGCGTACGCTGATGACATAAAAATATATTTAGAAATTTCAAAGGTTATTGATATTAACAAACTTCAGCGTAATTTGGACATACTAGTGGAGTGGTGCAAAAGACGGCATTGAGACTAATTGTTGATAAATGTTGTAAATACTTCAGCGTATTATGTAGATGGTAGTACTCTAAATTGTAAAACTGAATTTCGAGATCTCGGTGAGCTACTTCTTTCTATTCTGGCATGACGTTCAAGGCTCACATCTCAACAGTGTGTGCTGAGACCTGCCGGATGATGGAGATTGGGGTTTATAATGCGCGTTTCTAGATACTTCAAAGATATATCGCTAATTATGTCGTTATACTTTGCGTATGTGATAAGTAAACTTGAATATTTGGTGTCCTCTGTACACATCCGATATATTAGCTTTAGAGAAAATTCAGCGCAAATTTTTAAAATTTATCTCTTTCAAATGCGCTTCATCTTCCGCGTATCACCTGTAGATACAATTCTACATTCATGGTACCATTCGCAAGGACTAATATTTTGAACCAGAGTCCAATAATTTTGGTTCGCAGGACTACTGAAAACCCCATTTAGAGCCAAATAAATTCGACTAAAATTTACCATTGAATACTAATAAACAAACTTTTTAAATAAATACTTTTGTTGATTTAGTTTGATGGTTTCAAAGATATATTTTGTTAACTTAACCCAAAGAATTCATTCAAACGTAAATTGTATAGTCAATCCATAAACAAATTACATTTTTTGTCGAACTAACCAAATATGCTCTTTTCATTTTTACTGCTTTCCTTTAGCTATTTTTCTTAGTTGGACTCTATATAACATGTCATCTAAATATTGCACAATATTCATAATTTTGTTTTATTTTGCTATTAAGTGATTCTTTGAAAACTCCTGAAACACGTTAATTTTATTTTTATTTCGTTTACACCTCAAGCAAATGAGTCCGAAATGAATTGTTGGATTCAAATTCGTCCGTCTTACCATTTGCTCAGCAAACATTTCGCACAACAATAATGAACTTAATTAAACTTATGACAAAAAGTGAATATTGTACCCAAATTCTAAGTGTTTGTACGTACCGTTAGTTGTCGCCAACTCATCCAATACCACTAACTCCCAAGGTTTCCCTACACCCAAAAAAGATGTTATTGTGCGTTTTGTGAACAGTAATCGGAATTGTCCATTATGAGTTTTTGGAAACGTGTCAAACTATCAATGTTGACTTGTATTGTGAATAGCTTCAGCGAGTACAAGCAGCACTCATCCAGAAATAGACCCATTTGATCAAACGAAAGAAAGTGCTATTCTTTCTGGATAATGCCAGAGCTGATACCGCAAGAGTCAACTTGATGGGAAAATATTACCACACCCTCCTTATTCTCTTGACATTTCGCCAAGCAATTTCAACTTTTTTTTGTCTCGCGAGTTGACGTAATAAATCCGGTGCGTTAATTTTTTCTCAAAATCCGAGGGTTTCTGCAGTACCGGCAAACAGAAATTAGTATCACGATGGCAAAAAGTTTGTTATTAATTTTGGAACAATAATGATTGAAGATTGCATTAGTTAAAAAAATACTCAAATAATGCTAAACCAATCAGGCAAATCGCATTCAGGTATCCTGGTTGTCACAATTAATTAATTATTATTCTACAACCCAAGCTTTTATTAATACACAGAGTCGTTTCAAGGATATTGCATGTAACATTTACTTTAGTTTTATCACTGCATATCTGATGTAATAAATAAACTATACATGCGGCTGCTCGTTAAATTTAAGACCGATATGATGATGATATGTGTTAAAAATTGAGCTTACATCCTCTGCTTAAAAAGTCCGAATTAACAAATTTTTTTATGTATATAATTTCGGACATAAAAAGATGTGAAGTAATTTAGGTGGACCATTAAGAAGGAAACCGCAAACTCTTAGCTTCTTTATTTCTCGCTTCTAGTTTATTTATTCAAGCAACCAAAGTTGTTGTTGCGTAACATTGCTTGGGAAATTTAACATAATACTTTCACAAGCGCTTAAAGCACGATATTAAACCGGGACATCTCCGAATACACTGCAGGGTCTTTTTGGTAACTTTAATGCGGCCACAATGTTCAAGAAAAACTAAATAAAGCTATACACGGCAACTTTATGTACAATTTCACATAAACCGCAATCTTAAAAAAGTTAATATACCGTGATGACCGGGTGCATATTCCCGGTAAACAGAGTCGCGATTGTAGAACCCGGGCGCATAAAATTAGACCGTTATCTCTACGTAAACGTTAAGTTTACGACGGCACTAAACTTAATGCAAGTTTAATACGGGTCATGAGCGATCGATATTGATTTAGCTAAAGTCTGTAAACTCTATGTGTTAGTCATGAAATTACACGGAATATCTGTATAGAACAGGCACACAAATAAAGAGAAGAATGCATCAAGAACCGTAGATAACTTTTTGCGTATTTTATTTAGTGCATCACCGGTATTATAAAATTAAATCTTTAAGTTATGATACTGCCCAATAGATCAACTGGATTAAACTATTTGCGCACATTACGTGAACTACCTTAATTGAATAAGAGATGCCTCTAAAATTTAAATTTTGCTACCGTCAACCGGACTGAAGTAAATCAAGCCGGGTTTGTCTTCATAATCAGTATGGCAACAACGCATAAATAATCAGCTGCTTTCTAATTACGTCGAATAGTATAACTGACGAACAACTAAATTATTCAAAATTAAAAAGCATGAAGGTGTTATCGAAATACCTCAATTCTCAATAAAGAAGTCAATTACAAGGCCGATGCTTTTCAGAAATGATTCAGAGATTTATCCAGATCGATGGTGTTTATTTAAACACAAAAATCGTAATTTTTTGAATCAACATCACCCCGGTTAACAGTATTTGCTCACCCTAATAACGAAAAAATACTGCCTAATTTTCTCTAAAACTTGAGCAGCAGCAATTTAGGGGCGGTGCATTTTTAATTGCAGCCAGTGTATTTATCCCCAACGATCCGAGAGTTTGATGTAATAAATTAGTTAAAATGAATTGCATCAAAAGATTAAAGAAGATAAATAACAGCTAGTGGAAAACTTTGCAGATTACTTAGTTTTTGCAAGCTAAAAACTAAATTGCATTTTCGTTAATGATACAAAATGTTCATCTTACGCGTTAAAATAGAGGCAAGCATTTCAAATGTCATAACTTCCGACCGATTATTTCAATATTAAAAACCATGCATCACGATCGCCACACTCTATGCAAGTAATTACTTACAAATGTCAAATCATTGACCACTAATGCACGCAAATACAACCTATTTCACATGTTGAAGAAAAACTATTTTTTTCGTTTTAGATTAATGGCATGTTTGTCCTTGTTAACGACACTTGGCGCATGCAAAGTCAACTTTTCTCCTTCGCTATCCAACCTTTTTCCTCACTTTAATTCATGGCGTCGTTAGACTTCATAAATACGATTCGGCAGTCGAGCAAAATGTACGAATTTTTAACGATAACTCTGTTAAGACTTGGCCGACGGCGCTGTGGTAATGAAAATAATTTGCGCACGCAAAAGTATAATTATACGTTAAAAAACCAGAAGTGTCTGCCGGAGTTACGTTGAGCTGAAACCGGGAGGTAAAAATCGCAAATAAATGAGGGAAACGTGGACCAAGAAATTCGTGAAATAACCTACTTATACAAACAAAACACTATTGTTTGCTGTATAACTGTTGAGGTTTTCTAAATTTTTGCAAAAAGCTCTCTTTGAATGTTATCAACCGGAGACTCCAACCATTAACCATGAAAATATAAGAAAGGTAATGTTAATCCAAAGAAATAGTCCAAAATTAGAAGAGAAATCCTTGCTAACATTCGAATGCGACAAAAAGGCTTTTTCTCTATTTTGCATTTATATAACCTAAAAAACTATTTTTTTATTATACGCTTTCTTGACGGTCTTTGTTATATGGAGAAAAAAACCACCTGAGCTGCGAGAAGTAGCAGAAGGAATTGTTGCTAATTTATCGCCTACGTTCCGGCAAGTGTACGAAAGAAAATATGAAAATGTTAATACCTGATGTATGCAGCGTAATGTTATAATAGTATCTGAGCGTATTTTGTTGCCATATTTTTAAATATAGAGCAAAACAAAGAATTCTCCTAGTTCATGATGATGTACTCCATGTTACGTTCATGTCTTAAAATTTACAATAACATAGACATACCAAGATGCCCTAAGTTGTAAGCATTCTTGAGACGTTTATCAGTAGGTCACGTACAAAAAAAAAAATAAAGTGTTAAAATATGGAAAAAATGAATGAATTTTAAGACAAAGAATAATATTTCAAGAATTTTTGCAATCACAACTAATATGTAGATTGGTTTAACGAAAAAGTAGGCTGCTTTAGATCAAAAAATATTGTTTATCAGCGTTTCTTGCTTACATGTCGCAATTGTTATTGCATTTAAGCCATATGGGCGCAGATACATATGGCTAAAAAACAATTGACAAAATTTCCTCAAAGTTCAAATCCTGAGCTACATAGTGGGCATTTTTGTCGACTCTGCGGTGTTTCGTATTTAGCCGGCACAGGTAGTGATTTGATCACAATAAAATGCCATAGAGTATGGCTGATGTAGCTTTACATTGATACTTTTATGAAGAAGTTACACAAATGTTCTCGTACCAATCAAACTTTAGTCATTCACACGCAGCTTTTGCACACACAGGGTGTTACGAAATGCACGGACACGGACTATGGGATGAGGTTAAGCATTAAAGACTAGAACGAATGTTCCTTTAAAATTTTTTAATCTGACCAGCCGACTTATAGCAATTTTTAAAATAAAAATAAGTCATGTAAACATTTTTAATATTAAACAACTGAAAATGTATGACACTAGATATTTTATAACATTTGGTCAAAATGTCTTCTGGCAGCAGCTAAACATAATCCGAGAGAGCTTTGCAAATATTGTGGATTCTACACTTACCATTCAAAAAATACGGTTTTCGAAATAATTGCTCAAAACTACTGAAATTGTGCGTTTTACGACATGTTGATGGCTCTTGGTGTTTCAAATAATAACGCAGGTCAAGCAGCGCGATTGTAAACGATGCGATTTCCTGCGCATTGCTTGACAAATCTTTAGAACACCAGAAGATAGAATTTTTTTTCAAGTTACAATATAACCACGCATTACATAATGATGCATTCTTTGATTTGATAGGAAACGATTCTTCAAAGAGCACACTAGAGAGAACAAATCAAGTTTGCGTAGGGCGTGCCCTGAGACGCGATCAACAGTATCCATTTCATCCCCTAAGGGACCAACATTTAGAAGATAATGACGGTCCACTTCGGCAAGCAATCTGTAAATGGTATTTAAATCACGATCTCAATATCTAAGATCCCATTCTGTGGACAGGTGGGTGTTTATTTACTCAAGATGGTATTTTCAATATGCATCACTAGAGTTATGGGCATCCACATTTAGTGATAGCTAAACATCGTCAACGTCGTGTTGATTTAATTATTTGAGCTGGTTTACTGGGTGAACGATTGAACTGTTGTAATTGCTTTTCATTACTTTTAGTTTATTCATATTTTGCCGTACCTACTGCATAAACGCAGAAAATTATTTAAACTTTCTGCAACAATAGCTTCCAGAATTTTTAGACGACAATATTTTTCCTGGCCGTTGGATTGGCAGAGCTAATCCAATACTTTAGTTAACTCGATCGTAAAATCTAACATTTTGCGATTTTTTCGTATGGAGCGTTTCGAAGCATTAGTTCAGTAAAAACCTGTGGCCGATGTTCATGAACTAGAAAACCGACGCAACAAGTAACACCGCATTATTCAACACCATGTTCTTTTTCGCCATAGTACCATCGTTACCGCACCATTGTCCAATTAATTTGTTCATATTGCTGCTATAAGACTTCCTTTTTTAAGTTATTTTTCATGCCAACGTGGTGTACTCTAAATAAAACAATTACTATCGAACTGTTTTAACAAGTCTGTCCCCTTGTTATTCCTCGCGAAGCCCCCAGTGAACTTCTTTGGCTTTGCTATTGAAAACATCGTATAAAAGCACATCCTCATGAATAGAAAATTTATTATTTACAGGGGTCAAGCGTCTATTGGGCAAATATTTAAACAGAGTTATTTTCGTCAATATGGGTTCAAATTGTACAAGCGGAAGATAATAAGATCCAGATGGGAGAATACAACAGTAACATTGATAACTATTGCTAGATTTACTAAACATCACCTCATTACATGTTATTGATAGATTTAAAGAAAAATGTGTCAAAATTAATAGATTTTCGTCTAATCCCCAAGAACAGCGTTTTTACAACACTACAAAGGTATCGGTAACCTGTGTTGTTTACCATTCTACGCCACAGTCCTTGCTATCATTATTTATTATTCTTACAATATATTTAACAAATGAGATTAATTCTGAAAAAAAAAATTTAAAGGAAGTTTCTTTTCGTTTTTAAAGAATCATTTTATTTTATTCTATATTCGTATACCTCGTCCCAACTAAATTAAATTATATTCGTTTCTATTTTCGCCAAACGTTGTACTGGTTTCCGATACCCGATAGGCAACATCTTGACATATTAGGTCGCATACTCCGAAACGATATAAATGTAGAAACTAAATAACATGTAACAGTCTTTACCCCGCAAACTTTCGGCGTATCATATTTGTCATCGCCAACAAATATTTTCTATATTTCCCTCAATATAGTCGAAACTTCCTCCAAAAGTACTCTTACGAAAGTTCTGATTTGGTAAATTATTTTGTTATTACATTTCCCAAGTTAGTCGATAGACGAGTTTTTGCTGTTATTGGTTCGGCTAACTGAAATAAAGTCCACTTTTCGCTATTTATGTCTCAATAATAAACGATTATGTGCATTTCCGTGTCTTTTGAGAAGAGATTAGCGGTTTTATTTGCCGTTTATTTTATGAAATGTTTCTAACCACAATAAGCTTTTGTGCGAAATAATAACAAAACTTATTTAACAAGGAAGTCTTACTTCCCTTTCTGTTGATAAAGTTTCGCCAAATACGGTCCTCCTGTATTGTTGCAGAAGATGGCGCGGTAGTGGATTATTGAGATGAAGTACGTGCACTTACACTTTAATTTGTTAATTTAATTGTTAATTAAAAACATAAAAATTTAATTGGACATTTGCACAATTCGAATTAATTTTGGTTAACAGTGATAGTTAGGGACTCCTTTGGGGGAAGATAATCGAAGTCTCCAATTATTTCCCATAATTTTTATTTTTAATACATTTTTTCGTACAAACACACAATATAATTCTGCAGTCCAAATTCACGTCAATCTATAACCTCAGAAGGGATCGTCGTTAAGCCAACCATTAAAAGTATCAAGTCGTTGCATAAGCATCCCGGGGAAAACGGATAAACAAGTGGATATAAACACTTTTATTAGACACAGCAGGCGTATTTTTCGAAGAAAATATCTAGAAATTTTATTTATTTTATTATTCGGAAAAAAGTATTGCATTTATTTAAAACCATTAAGAGAACAAAGAGGAACATAAACTCAAGAGGCAACCAGAGGGGATTTGAAAGAAAGAAATTTGGAATATTAACGAAAGAAAAGAGGCATTTTAAAGGGGCCTCCACGCATCGATCCTTTTCAGGGGATTTTGAAGGAGTATTTCTTAATGTTCGGTTAAAACCGCGAGCTTGGATGACCAAAACCGACGAGTTTGTACGCGTTCAAAGCTTGTCACCGACTAAATTTTTAACCGTACTTTCTGACAGGTTTGATCAAATCTGCAGTGTGGATTATACTATCGCGTTAAAAATTGCTGACAAAATAGCGTATAATAAAAAAAAGTTAGCTGAATTAATCGTGATAAATAAAGCTTTCCATGTTTATGGAATATTAAATCAGTTGAATGTAAGGATCGCATTAAGTGAAGAATATGAAGAACTTCAAGAAAAAAATTCTTTACGACGTAACTTCCAAAAAGAAATAAAAAAAGTAAAAGAATTAAAAATCTGGTTCTGCAGCTTTTGAGGTACATGCATCACGCTTGTGATATTTCAACCTATTAATCTTATTGATCGGGTAATTGCGCGAGAAAGCGAAACAAACATCAAAGATGCTTCAAACGACGAATAAAATAGGATATAAGATATCTTTAATTCCAAGGATTTATGTAAGAAGTACTAATAATGATAATAACATAAGTTATATAAAATTTCCATTCTTATAATTTAATGAATGAAGTGTTGAATGAATCATTCAACACTTACAAAGATCGGAAAGTACGTCGTACTTCCACCAGAACAAATATTTTGCTTGTCTAATGCACTTGCCTTTTCTGTGAACTGCCTTATCTGTATCTCAATGAAAACATACAATTAGTACCCGAACATGCACATGACCCTCCAATGTACAATTTCGACCGAATTTCATTAGTTTCTAGGTAAACAAATATACAGGAGATATGAGATACCCTGTATATTTTAGATAATTCTGTGGTAGTATTTAAATCTAATTCCAATATGGTTATGATAACGTTCAAGGAATAAATGCGATTATCTCCCCCCATTTATTGAATTACTTCATCATTTTAACTGAGATCGTCAGTTAAAATCGCTTTTTCAACGGAGTAGCGATAATATAAAAAATCCAATTTAAAATCCTTTCCCAATTTACCTGCGCCACCTACACAGTTACGAATACACGTAGATGCATGCAATACACGAAGAAAGAATCCACACAATGTAGCCGTCATCTAGTATTACCTATAAAATTCATCGTAATTTACTAAATAATGCAGTCATAAAAGCTTATTATTTACGGCCGTCAGCCCTGGAACGAAAGCGGATCGAACGAAGGCGAAGACGACGACGGCTGCGACGAGATCTCCTCCCCCAAAACGCTCTGTAACGAGTCGAGGCAGCGAACGAATGTTTTCGGTTTCCCAGAATCGGTTTCTACAATTTGCTAACCGATATTAAAAACAAGCGCTTACGGACGCTTTGATCTTGTAGACATTTTTAATATTCTTCCAGGGTGCAATGCGCTATACGCATCGCACGCCGACACCAAGGATGAATCACATACGGGGGTCGTGCGAATAATAAAATATTTATTAGGCAAGTTTATACGTAGAATAATAACGAAAAATATATGCTTTTTGGGAATAATGTATTATGTTTTTAGCAATCACCAATTTAGTTTTTGGAAGCTTTATACGCCGTGCCCTTTATTTTTTTAGGATATTTTCTAAAATATTTTTTTTATTCAATTTTCATTGAGCTATCCTCCTAATATAATATTACAAAAACACAATTTAAAATATTTTTTTGTATTTCTTTAAAATTTTCTTCTTTTCCAGGTATCCAAAGTTGGAGAAAATTTGGGAACTTACTAACACAAGTAAACCAACTTCACTTGCAATATCTTAACGTATCTACCACATGCGGTTGTACTGCAAACGCGCAGCAGTTTGTTTATCATCATTATGACAAATAATACTATTCGGTTCGTTTCTTTGTTCCAGGCGATTCAACTTGCTATAAATTTTTGGACCGACCATTTACTTAGTTAACTTCTCTATTAATACTATTCTTTATGTTTGTGGAAAGCACACTAATTCCTACTTATAACAGTTAATTTTTTAAATATAAACTGCGACCAATATGAACTAATTTAATTCATCAGAAAAGATTCAAATTCACCAGTGTGCCACTTCTTTATTAGGAAGCCCTTTATATCTTAGAAAATCTGAAGCATCTGTTATGAACGTAGTGGCGTACTAATCTGCAGCGTATTGTAACTTATAAGGCGCTGAAATTCGCCAAATACGAAAATAATAAAAGAATCACATTATTGATATAAACTATCTTTGTTTTTTGTTGCTGTTTTCCGTAAATGATCGATTTAATTGCAATCAGATTTTATGCTAAGCCTACATAAAATCAAGTTTGTATAAATTATCTAATAACTTGGCAACACACTCTGATAGGTACCCTTTGTATCATGGACGTGAACTAACTCTTATTTATTAAAGAATTCATCGTAATTCATTTTAACAGGAACAGCACATTCCAATACACATAAAGATGGTAACGTGTGATTTTTTAATGAATCTACACACGAATCTCTATAGTTCAACTTAAATATTGACCTTGTACACCTTTTTCGTAGTTTGAAGATACCGACAGCATCTGCTGAGTTTCCCCAAAATATTGCACCGTATTTAAGACTATAGAAGACACATACACTGCCGTTCAGTGAAGTTCGGTCATACAATAAAAATCTATTATATCACATTGTATACAATTATTAATAGGTAAAATTAGAAAAATATTAAGCATACACTCTTTTCTAAGGGATTAAAGCCATAAATTATTATGTAAAGTAGAAATATTGCGACAACCAATAATAAAGTCCCTTTTATTATCATTCCAAGAATTTCTCGGAAGTACCGATCTTTTGAAACGGGTCGTTTGGGGATTATTAACGAACAATACATTTAGGAAATATACCGCAGCATCATTCTTGTTTATTTATCACAGGCGTAAAGACAGGCATAAATTTGCTTCGTTTTACTGTTAAACGTGTGTCGGTGCGCATCTGTCGATTTTGCGCGAAAATTTTAAGAAAATTTACTTCAAAATGGCACGTGGCAAGCCTACCCGTGTAGAAAAACGTTCACGCATTATTACGCTGTTTGAAGAAGGATATTCGGGGCGACAAATTGCTGAAAAAATAAATATGAGAAGTTCAACAGTAAATGACATCATAAAGCGATGTCGGACAACTGGAACTATAGAAGATCGTGTTCGTCCTGCAGCATCTAGGAAAACAACAAAAGCTGAAGATTTGAGAATTGTATTATTAAGCAAACGCAATAGAAAATTAACAGCGCCACAAATAGCAGCCAAGGTCAATCGCGGCCGTGAAGAACAAGTTTCGGCGAGTACGGTAAAACGTCGACTTCAACAGCGGACCTTTGTGGACGCATTGCCATTCGAAAACCCTTATTATTTTATATATATATAGGTTTTCATCTGAGCACTTTCTTATACCCTCTGGGGTACCGCAGGGATCAAACCTTGGTCCCTTATTATTTAACATTTTTTTGAATGATCTGCTTCTGAAATTAAACTGTGAGTCACTGGCATATGCAGAATGATTTAAAAATATATAGCGTAATTAATACAGAAATGGATTGCGTAAAACTGCAGGCCAATCTTTCCCTTATTGATGAATGGTGTAAACAGAACAGAATCTCCCTGAATATTGCCAAGTGTTCAGTTGTATCTTACACTAGATGTATTTCTCCAGTATTTTTTAACTATTCTCTAAGCACAGAATCTATTATCAGAAAATTTGAAGTATCGGACTTGGGTGTATTATTTGATTCACAGCTTACTTTTTCTCAACATGTAATAACGCTTTGCTTGTCAGCGTCCAGATCTTTAGGTTTTCTTATACGATCATGTAAGTCTTTCTATAATATATCTGCAATTAAAACTGTTTATTATGCTACTGTACGTAGTAAACTGGAATATGCATCCCTGGTATGGTTTCCCTACTACATTAATCAACAACTTTCTGTTGAAAGAATACAGAGAAAATTTCTCAAATATTTGTCTTTTAAGATCACTGGTGTGTACCCTGAAAGAAATGTAGATTACATTAGTTTGTTAAATCATCATAATGTTGAAAGTTTATCTCACCGCCGTGAGCGATGTAGTGCCACATTCATGCTTAAATTGCTACAAAACAAAATTGATTCTCCATCCTTGCTTGCTGCGGTTAATTTTAATGTCCCAACGCATAGTACTAGATATGGCGCTATAATTAATACACCAAGGGCTAGGACGAACATTATGATGAAGTCTCCAATTTATGTTATGACAAAGAACTTTAATGTCTTCTATTCCAATTACTTGGAACTGTAAGTTATTTATGTTTCTTAGTACTAAAGTTTTTGTATCTTTGTATCGCTATTTTGCTCGCTTGTTTATACTTTGTAGCTATTAGGATACTGCACATGTATTTTTTTTTCTTTTGTATTAAGTTGTCCTGTAATTGGCTTTCGCTGTTGGACGAATAAACTTATTATTATTATTATTAAAACCCTTATTACATCGGGGCAACAGAGCAAAACGGCTACAGTGGGCCCGTTCTCATCTAGATTGGTCGTTAGATGATTGGAAACACGTGCTTTGGAGTGACGAGTCAAAGTTTGAGGTTTTTGGGCAAAATCGACGAATTTGTGTCCGAAGATCTAAAACCGAAAAGTGATCCCGAACTGCATTGTGCCTACAGCGAAGCAAGGGCGTAGTTCTGTGTTAGTGTGGGGATGTTTCTCCTTTGTTGGGACGGGAGATTTATACAGAGTGCAGGGTGTAATGAGGAAGGAACATTATTTTGCAATACTCCAGAATCATGCAGTGCCATCAGGATTGCGTATAATGGGCCGTAACTTTACATTCATGCATGACAACGACCCAAAACACACTGCGTTAGTGTGTAAGAACTAACTAAAGGAGCAAGAAGAACAGCACACCGTGAAAGTAATGACATGGCCCCCACAAAGCCCAGATTTGAACCCTATAGAGTTGTTGTGGGATGAACTGGACAGGAGTATCCGAAAAATATGCCCAACTTCACAAGAACATTTACGGAATATTCTGCAACATGAATGGATTAATATTCCACAATCCGTTTTAACAAAACTTATCGAAAGAATGCCTAGAATAGTTCGAGCGGTGCTTAACAGCAAAGGAGGTTTTTTGGATGAAAAAAAAATATAATGTTCAGTATGTTATATTAGGCCAGGATAACTTTTTATTTATTTAATTTTGTATTTTTTACCTGTACATACAATAAAATTGCATTTTGTTTTTAGTTTCGTTTGTTTCTGTAACCTTTTCATGTTTTTTACCAACCGACCGAACTTCTCCGAACGGCAGTGTACATACATAAATAAAAATAATGCACAAAGGAAAACACAGCCCTAGCAAGATTCTACATACTCCGCATAGTTGAAAAATATTAGAATAACTTCTGCAATTGTAGAAGTAATAAATACTACTGCAGATAGGTCAATTAGTGAAACGCATGTAGTGGAAAGCTTACAACGTTTGCTACAATAAACTTGCATATTTTCAACAATTATGCAAGTCTTACAATTGTATTTGTTGAAAGAAGAAGAAGTATACCAAAGAATAATAACTGTTCCATATTTTCGCAGCTCCAATAGCTTTTGCCATTTACAGGAATACATGGACAGGCCATAAGGATATTACACACCTGCGCTGATGGGTGTGTGTTTAACCTTCGATGTTTTCACCAAAGGAGGAATAAGGCTAACTAATGAAGGTGAATAACCAATACTCTCCGGGTCTAGTCCTAAAGCATGATTTTTTTTCTATTTCTAACGGAAATACTGTAGTCAAATCCAATATGAGCGTTATTTATTTAACCCTCAAGTACTATCGTGTTTTCAGGTAACACAACTGCTATCGTGGGGTGTTTTACACCCCACTCTTTAAATTTAGCTTTTTTTTGTTAGTTATCTTTTTTTTTCACTTTTAAACCCACAGTGTAATAACTAGACCTTTATCTTGCGATTGTTGTAAGGAAAAACAAAACTTTATTTAAAGCAAAACAGAAAATTAGGAGGAAATGTTACATTCATAAAAATTATGTAAAAAGTATTTCTTGGTACAATTTTTTCTTTTTACAAAATTGTGTTCTGTATTGTTAAGATGTCTTGGTTTTTTCTGTTACTGGAAACTATGGTCTTACTCCCTGTAAAAGAAAATGCCATTAGCATTTCACATAAAAATTCTGACAATGACGTTGTGAGGCGTACATTTTATTTGACAAAAAACATGTAATGTGTTATTCGCTTGCTGCATCACTCAAATCATCATCACGTTCATCAGGGCATTCACTTTCACTAACATCATCGTAAAAGTTTTCGGCAAGATTTGCTAATTGTTCATCAGTTAGAAACTTTATCATATTGTTTTTACTATTCAATACACGTATTACAGAAGGGAAATAAGGAACAAGTTGACGACGCTCTGGTTTGTGAGGAACTGAGTAAGAAATTTGTTTGAGTCGAATATTTATACGCCGTACAGAAATCAGGGGAAATGCCACTATTTGATTTGTAAAAAATCACCGAAGTCGAACATAAATGAGTGAATCCCCTGTACATGTAGGTACTATAATAAAAATCGCCGAATTGGAACGTATATAAGTGAATCCCCTATACTTACATGCACAACAACATCTGTGATTTCCCCAAAAGAGGACGAGGGCTATTATCACTATAAAATTCTAAATCATTGGTTAGAATACACTACGCTATTTTTGAAAAAAACAAACGTAATTGCTATCGTGGGGTGTTGAGACACCCCAAAAGCTATTTTTTGCTAAAACTGTAGAATATGGTAAATAATAAATTACACTATATTACATATCTCATTTGCATAGGCGAATACCTGGAACCTTAGAAATGTGACAAAAATAGTTTTAGAAAAAATTTAAAAAAAATGACCTCTGGGGTTCCGAAACACCCCACGATAGCACTTGAGGGTTAAACATATCGCTCTTTACCCATTTCTTTGTTTGTAGCCATATTAATAGTTCCGTTATGTACTGCGATGAATATTCGATTGCCCCTCGTATACAAAAACCCTGGCAAACGTACAAAATATGTATTCCGTTAAACACTCATACATAGCGAGAGATCGTTCACATTCACCACCAATGCGTATACCTATATTTAAAAACACCTCTGTTTGTTAGTATGCATCATATATGTATAAGAGGGACAGACCCGTAACAACCGATGACTGCTTCGCTTGCCAGGCCGAGGTAGCGGCACTAGCCGTCAGAAGAGATACATTTCGAAAGTATCATTTTTTATGTACGCATCCGCAAAACATCCTCATGTATATTAGTAACATGTGTTGTAGGCATAAACAAAGTTGGTTATTACTTGTTGCGTCCATTGTATCGCTTCGCTTGTTTACGACTTCATCGACAATTCTGACATTGGATCGATTAGAAACTATCCTTTATTGTTTGCTAAAAAGCTTTCAATGCATAATGTTTGCTGCTTCAAAAGAGGATAACAATTAGTATAGACTGTGCGGTAGTATAGCAAATAACACTAAAGTATCGGTACACTCCGCATCCTACAAGAAAAATATATTATTTACAAGTATCTGCTTTTGTCGCCTACATACACTACAACCAAGATATTCGAGAAATACGGAAAGATAGACGAAAGGGTCTCTTGGCATTGTAATACGAAACATAAAACTAATAAATCAAACGGAACCGAGTACGACAACGGTCCGTTTCTTCTACCCATCAAATTTGTGTCACTATGTAAGTAGTTTCGTGAACGTATGTATGATGGGGACAAAAGTATACTTGGACGTCTATCAAGCGACGAAGCAATATAGGCAGTGTGCACAAGGCTCACTTTCGTACAGGTTTACTGCGTAGCGTCCAAGTTTGCTTTCGTGCCATCATGTGCTTA
Source organism: Marronus borbonicus (assembly GCA_902655005.2). NCBI lineage: Eukaryota > Metazoa > Arthropoda > Insecta > Coleoptera > Scarabaeidae > Marronus > Marronus borbonicus. Next base: position 6,472,060 of record LR737394.1, on the reverse strand, counting down.
GTGAATCTGGTACCTATCTCTGTGTTTCTCAAGCAATGAAGATATGTTAGAAACCAAGCAAGGCTCGGTGACAAATTAAATCATTTACAAGAGTTGTTTCACCTATCCGGGGGTTAGGCTTAGAATACGTGCACATGCGACATGTTTTCAATAGGTTCATTCACACTTTGAAAAACTTTTCTATGTTATGTACGGCATGTTATCGTTTATAAATTCGAATTATCATCTCCAAATGTCTTTTAACTACTTCAACAGAACATTCTCAAGTGTACAAAGGATAGATTGCGTTGAAATGGCTCTTCATCCAAAGCGTTATTTATATACTTTTTAATGGGCTTTTAGGCATAGAAGCTCGAAATAAACGAATTTATAGCGATCGTTATAGTAATAATTGTTATTGGCTATTGTGTAAATTAACGAATGTGGCAGTAACAAGCAAACGACACCGCAGCACGCCACCATTTCTTCGAATGACTTGCAAGATGTAAACCTCTTCTTCGCGTAGTTCTTAATCTGTTGGCTCATAAATTTAATATATTCAAGGTACGGCTTTTACGGTTTAATAATAACACGGGGTATTACTATATTTTATATTCGTTACTATGTCTTTCTGAAACAGCTTCGATAATAATAATAATAATACTATGTTCTTTTATTCATTAGATCATTACGTGATATATGATAAATGATACAAAGTAACATTGAACATATGAATAAGATTAAAGGACAATGCAGACAAGCAAATGGTAAATAAGTTAAAGCAAATAACTGACACTATCACAATGTAAAAGTGAAATCTGGAACAAAACACATTAAAATAAAGTTTTATTAACAAGCGCCCATATATTCACCAACACTGTACAACCTACAAGTACCAATTAAAATAATACAAAAGTAAAACTAACCGTCTTTAATCCTGATACCTGTGCAATTTCCTCCGAGGATTTAATAGCTTATTTTTAAGTGAGCAGAGCATAAGTAATTTATACAACAATATTTGATAAAAGTCATATGCGCATTTGGATTATTTTGTTTACTTAACAAACCAACCACAACTCTTGCGATACATCAATGTCATCTGTATACAGCTCCAATTAAAATAAACAAATATTTCTACACTTTTAGTAAATATTTGTATATAATTAAATAAAGGAACGAATTCAAGCCACAAACTTAAAAGTGAGTTGAAGATACGGTTTGTTGATTTATTATTATTTTCCAGGTATAGTACGCTGTTTGTATCGTGTTTATTTATATGGATAGCATTGCCAGAATTATGCTAAAGGTTGAGAACGCATTTAATAATCATTAGTAATGAGTAATGTTTACGGTGAGTAGGTATAGCCGCCTTCCCTCTAAAAGGAAACATTTTTAAATCTTAAAATTCTATATCGTCTATGAGATACCTACAGCCTTATAAGGTGTTTCAATTGCAACATATTTTAACAATTTTGTTAAAATCAAGTTATTTCCAATAATTTAATAGTGCTAAGTTCCTGCTGAAGCTGACGAACAACGCTGCAGATTCGGTTGTAAAGTTTGTTTTGTAGTTCCACCAGTACAACCACACACTGCCTAATTCTGTTCAGCCAGGCGCAGGCTCTCTTGCCACTGGACCGTCGAGCCATCTAATGCATACATATCTGGTTACGCTACGATATTTGAAGGATTAAAGCACATGAAGTTGCTAGTTAGCAATCCTTCAAATTCGCGCATTGGATGCGGTAGGCAACGTATTATGCACGCTCGAAGCAAGTTGAGTGATATTTAATTATGCGCAAGCTGCAGATCCTTTTAATGCCATCAGTTCATTTCTTCTTTTTTTTATATTTACATATTCCAACATTGCCAGCACTGTATTTAAATTTAAGAAAATGATTACTTTTGAAACCAGACAAGCTTCATTGCGATTGCATACCAACTTTTTAATGCACTTGCAGATAAGGAAATTCCAGTATTAAAACGAAACTTCCGTACCATCTACCTTCTTACCCTTCCCGATTATCGTTATCGCCTTATCCTTCCGCAATAAACAATAAAGTAATGAAAGTCGAACGACCATTCTTCAATCGGCTACGTAGACGGGCACGAAGGGTACTTAATCTATCGCAATGCCAAACGGACGAACACGTAAGCATGCAATACGAACCGAATTATATTAATTTAAATGCATTTCCATTCGCGAGCAAATCACGTGAAATTGCTAAAATAAGAGGAGGTGGAAGAAGAACGGTTTCGTATATACACGTACAACGTAGGTAAGTGAGTACGTCGCGAAAAGCGAAACGAATCCGAGAAACGAGACCGCAAGAAATACGAATGTTGCACGAACAGGCTTACAAACACTCATGTAGCTGTGTAAGGATGTACGTTCGAGTGCATGGTGTGCGAAAGAAGGAAAGACGAAACCAGATTAATTTTTCTTGTTACTCCTGCAACAATCAAATTAAAATTGCTGCAGGAATAAATGCTTACAATTGGCTACAGCATCGATCCTAATCTATTTCAAGTATGCTTGAAGTAATACCATGCAAAATTATTTTTGTACTTGTTTTAAGTGACACTGACAAAGCAACACCAACAACGCGAAAACAACGGATTTCGATGAGACTCTAGAGACCGAAGGAATACGTTGATATGAGTATAACTCAATTTAAATCGCCCGGTTTGGCGGTCCAGCTCACTCCAAAGGTATTCGTGGAAACCTTTAAATTTCTGTAAATATCTAGGAAAGAATAGGCATAATTTAAAGCATGTTACATAGCCTCAAGGATTACACATTTTTCGGGAAGAAACGTACACCGGGCTACCTCCTTTCCTCCCATATATGTACGTTCTTTTCCCAAAATAATTTAAATTTTAAGACTGAGAGAAGAGTATCTTGATATAAGAACAACTTCGGAGGAATTGTCTGATTTCAGAGTATAACCCACTCTAAATAGAAAAAAAACATTTTTTAAACTTTCGTAGATGTCCCCGAAATAGCTACAAGAGATATAGAACGTAATTTAGAGCGTATTACATAATCGTAAGGATTATGCAAATTATTTCGGGAAAAGAGAGGCAGAGCGTACCTCGCTGTATATTCCTTCCAAAAACAAATCTATAATCCTTGAAACTATGCTCAGATTATATATATATAACCTATAAAATTCGTGGAAATCTTTGGAGTGGACTGGCCCGCGAAATCGAGCAATTCAACCGCTAAAAGGAATTGTGTTGTTCTTATATCAAGGTGCTCTTTCGGTCTCTAGAGTTGCATCGAAATCTGAAGTTTCGGGTTTCGGCTGTTAGTTTATTGAAATTATCATTGTTGCTGAATGTTAATAAACTTTCCTAAATATGTTTTTTATGCTGTAACTGTGGTATAATAATTTATTAAACTAGCCTGGCACGGTGTTATATCTTGGACCTCTGGTACAAACCAAGTCATATAGTATTCATGCAAGATCACAAATTATAACACCAGCATTGGAAAAGAGGGTGGCCTGACTATGATTGTTCATGGTTTGAGGTCTTCCATCCGGCGGCCTGTATTTTCATTTTATGAAGGGGTCAGATAGAAGTTTTGTAGGGGGAAGTGCTGAATACGATTCCCGTTACAATGCTAAAATCATTCTGACTTACCTGAACAGGTAAGTAGCATTAACATACCTGGAATTGTTTAGATGGGATCTGGGCATGATCTGGGACTAAGCAAGGACCTATCATGCAAATGCCTCTCTTTGCAAGTGAAATACTTTGTAGTATTTAGTTGAGGAGTTTTTGCTAAGAGCAATATGGAGTCATTAACAGATCCAAGGTATTCATTCATGCTACGAATAGTTATTGCACAATCATGTAATAACTAGAAAAATGTAAATCATTCATTAAATTCTATGCCATAGTATATTTACGCTTAAATTTTTTACCCTTAACGCCCGTTGCAACATAACTAAAAGCGACACTCCACGGAGAGGATTTATTCAGCCTCAGTGATAAATACTTTTTAAATTATTGCTACATGTTTCCCACATTTGCATGATTCAATTACCAAACTTTAAAAATCTCAATCGAATAAAGAAGCCAAGCAGATCTAAAGAGACCGAATTTCATAATTAAGTGGTGCCATTAAGAAATCTGGAATAGATTTGCTGTCGCGAATGCAGCCATAACTAGGCTGACGTTCATCTGGTTCGGTCTTTCTGGAAGCTGTTAGCCGTATGTTTAAGTTGAACGTCGTCGCCGCCGTCTAAGCAGAAGTCCTTAAGTGGAAATGCGCTTACCTTTATTTTATTAACACTGAATTTCTTCATTTATTCTTATAAAATAAAATTATTTAATGTGTCAAAACCTACCACTCCGCGGGATTCTTTTCAGTTATTTTAACTGCTATCCTATACTTACGTCCTCTATTCTTAATAAACTAATATATGCATTTATACATCAGAAAGTAAGCATTGCAAGGTCTCATAATAATTTCCAATCTGTAACAACGACGTCTACTAATTTATAATATATATTTCAAATTTACAAATTTATCCGCTTAGAATCTCATTAATTGCATTTAATATGAGCAAAATGGAAATAAGGGTACGACTCCAAGCAATTCACCTGTTATTTCTAGTAAAATATACACACCTTAATTCGATTGTAGTTATTTTATATATATTATCCTCAATTTATTTATATTGCTAGGCGTATTCAAGTCAAACTAACATCTGATTGCATAGTTTACTACAAAAAAAAATGAACGACCAAGATAAAATTAACGCATGTATAAAATGCGGAAGAAAATGGAAGATTGTCCTGACCGTGAAAGAATACGATCTCATATCGCATTAAATCACGGTAATAGATTTTCCACACCGCCGGTAACTTAAAATTCTGAAGGCGAGGGAAATGTGATGTTGCTAGATACGCGCTGCCATTATGAATTAATTCTTTAATCAATTATTAAGCACGGTAATTTTCCATATAAACCTAATAATTAATTGCTTCTTATTTCGTCCTCCTTTTTATCTGCTGTAGCGTAAAGGAGAAAGAATGAAACGGACATAGCTCAGCAAAAGGTCGGAGAGGCAAACAAATATACACACAAACAAATATCACATGCGAGCGTATCATTGAAGCAAAAAAATCAATTACGTCGTTTATACGAGGCCGGCGATACCAAAGAAAAATCTATAAGAGCAATATTACATATGTACCTAGTAAATCACCTGGGGCCGGAATGAATAGCCCTATTCTACAGTGATGTTGATAAGAACGTAAATTACGGAATCTAGACTACTTCTGTAAATACGTATGCATTTGATGTTGCAATGTTGTATATTACAAACGCTATTTCCTTTTTAAGTTTATTAAACTATTTTGGGCCAAACTACTTTGTTAGCACAGTTGGTTAGCTGACGATTGGCACAACAGCTCACGGTCGCCGCAATATCGGTAACGATTAGCCATGATCGGCAGAGATCAGTAAGTTGTATAAAACCAATGGTACTTTGGGTATCTGTTAAGCGTCCGTTGAAGATCAGATGCCAAGCGTGACAAACATCACAGTCGACAGACAATAGTGAGCTAAGTTTTAGGGAACGTTCGTTAAGGGTCGATGTACGACAATAGTAGATAATTTGCCCAAAGGTCAGGTAAGCATGCGAGAACGTTGCTATTATGTTCTAAAAACAAAAAAAAATTATGTCTGTTATAGTTACCAGGATATCAACAAAAAAATTAATATCATGAAAATTGTTTGGAGACGGCTATATGCTAAAATTGGGTGATTGAGTCGTTAAAGAAGCTTGTGCTGTTGTAATCCCAAAGCATTCTTTCAAGCGCTAGAGTTTGTGGGTTGGTCCTGTTTTCCTTGCAAGCGAGGTTTGCGTAAAAAAATTGATTTGATCTAAAATGCCCCAAAATCTTTCTTTAATGTACCATTTTTTCTAGTTTTGTTTAAACTGCCATACCTACCAAACCAAAACTCTTAGAATAAAGTATAATTTATTGTCCAGTAAGAACCACATAAAAGTGAGTCAAATCTTGCTTGGATAGGAAAATTGATAAAAGGTGTAAGGTGATAAAAAGGTAAAATAAACCTTTAACAAACCGATATCGGTAAAATAATTATAAAGTGCATAAAAGTTTACAATAAGCCCGAAATAGGTTCCTGATAAATAATATGTGATTACAACTTCATAAAATAACAACCGAATATTTGTTGTAAACAGAATACATCAGAAAATGCCTAGAAACAATAACCAAAAAATATAAATGATGACGCCGGGTAGGCAGAAACATGTCCGTATGTTAGTGTTTTTTTTTTCTCTACTTTTATTGCGTTCGCCGCCATTCCATCAATACCATGAGGAAGCTATCTTAGCATTATATTTTTTGGTTATTTTTACGAATATTTGTCGGCTAGATTTACAAGTAGTAAATTGATGCGATTATTTCCACGAGCATTTACGTACTAACGTTTTACGACTGATGACGCACAACAACTTGCCGATGTTATATGATCTCACCCAGGAACCAAACCTCCGGTATCTATGTACTTATCCGTAGAATTAAAGTACACATGCACTTACGTGAGGACAGTCCACTGCGATGGTCTCCGCAAAGACAGATTTGCGGCTAGCCTCGTCGCTTGTTATTATAGTGCGTGCAGTAAATGTCATGCATTCTTAGAAGTTTGCTTGTAGTTTTAAATTAGGTAATGATTAAATATACTCGGTTATTATGAATTCTTTGTAAAAAATTACTTCATTTTAATATATAGCCAATGCTTAAACATTATTCTAATACAGAATAAACAGCATTTATTTTATTAAAAATAATAGGGGAGGCTTAGTCTCCCAAAGCTCCCCCCACGAGCTGCCACTGATACCATTCTATTTAGATACCCGCTTACTCAGCGTAGCAAATACTAGATAACTTTGCACAAGTACACAATGTGTCAGAAGAGTCTGGAATATTGCAGATATTTCAAAAACTAAAAAACGTTTCTTTATTTTAAATAAAACATCCTGTATACATCAGAAAATGCTTAGAAACGATAACAAAAAAAAAATAATGCGAAGCAAAGTAACCTCATGGTATTGATGGAATCATTCACAGCATACGTAACACAAGGAGATAAAAAATACCCACGGACATGTTTCTGCGTACCCGGCGTGATCAGCGTGGTTCCGAGAGTATTTTTTATCTCTACCTTATAACGCTGTGACTAACACTTAATGCCACAACATTTCGAAACGACAAGCCGGGTACTGTTCCCCGAGCCATCCCTCGAGCAGCTCCTGAACTGCTTAACCACGAAATGGCGGCGCAAGGAGCCCCTTGGGAAACTAGAAGAGGGAAAAATAGAAAGCTCAGAAATCACCATTGGAATCTAATAGGTATTGAGGATGGCAGCATTTACCGAAAGGTTGGATATGGTGACCGTAAGAGGACACAGCAGGAAGATGCGATTTATACAATCAAGCCTTAATCAACCCGCAATAAATCAATCTGGTGTAAGCAAACTCCTAAAGGAGTTCGAATGAAACAGGATCTCTGAAAGACAGACTAAAAATACCTGCTGGTAGTGTGAAAGCTCTGAATATTCTAATTGAATTACAAGATAATTCAAATCAATCACATTGACAGCTTAAGCTGCAAATTTATTTAAAAACGAAAAGTCTCGTCCCTTCAAGATTCACATAATTCAATATTGACCCTGATTTTGTTCATCATTTCTCTTCTGAAGAAGCTGCCTTCAACTGTCAGTAAGACGTAACTACAGATATTGGTCTGCAGTTAATTCAGTGAATGGTTGTAGACACGCAAAGACCGGAAAAAGTAAATATTTGGGGGGATATTGTGGGCCGTAACATCTCTTATTAACGGGAACTTACAATTAGAAAACCTTTGTCCATTTTCTAAGCCAAACGATTCCAAATCAGTGGGTAGGAAAGAGGGGGCAAATTATGTGACCTATTAGATCCCCAGACCTCACTCCTGTAAGCTTTATTTGTGGGGTGATTTAAGGAAAGAGGTTTACGCCGCTTAATAGAAAATCTAAATGCTTGAATTAGAAATCTTCCATGAATTTAAGGACAGGCTTGTGCAGGTAAATAAACGCAGATATGTCTAACTTTATTAAACGACTTTCTACAGAATCCTAGCATTAATGAAGTTAGCAACAGTGAAGAAATAACATTGGATACACCCTGAAATTTTACATCAAAACTCGTGGTGAATGTATATTATACAACATATTATTACCGACCACACACATGAATCATAAGCTACAACAGAACAATATGAGTTTCTTGTATTTTAAATGCAGTACCGAACATAAACCAGATATACATACTCTCCGTCGTCGGGCACGTACTGTAAAATAACCTCACCTTGAATGGAAAGTGCAACCTTGTCAGCGGGAACTATAAATTTTTGACGACATAAACTGGGCTACAAAACAATGCATCTTACAAAATTTATCGATGGCCGAGAAACTTAAACGTAAACGTCATCGGTAGATAACTACAACGAAAAGACGTTCACGAATAATCGTATCCAAGGTTAAGCTTCCACCCGCAAGATTGAATAAATTACAAAAACACGTATGCAGTAACCTATATAACCCTTGAATCTTTGTCTTATCGGTGATATATGTGAGGTTTATGGTATAATTGTTTAAATGCGAAGCGCTTTCTTTGTTCTTTGCAAAATTAGAAATCTACGGAAGGGCGACCTTAAAATCACAGAAAATACATATGTAGTACGTCCTACATATAAATTTGCTGGTATGCTACGCTGATTGTGAGTCAAAAGCTAATGTTACTTCGGAGTACATGGGCAATTCGACATTGTGTTTATTTTAGGAATTCGCTATTTGCAGCTCCCTTGAAGGTGAAAGATAAATTTCCATTGTCGTCGATTCGTTTATTGTAGAATTTATACCATATTTCCCCCCGATAAATTAGTTATGAAAATATCTTTTTGCTGAAGTGGAATCGACGTCTCTGAAAATGGACATAGTGATTGCTTTAGTGATAAATTGAATTAGTTAATGATCCCCTGTTTTTATTTTATTTTAGATACGTTTTCCAGGATATCAAATGAAAATCAAATAAAAAAAAATGTATTAAACTCAAATAGGCTTCCTTGAGTAATAAGGACGTAATTGTTTTCAATAAGGTGAAAAGATTTAAGGCGAGGTTGGAGAATATTCTTCGCCTACTAAGTTTTTCAAACATTTAATTCTTGCGTTGAATATTCTTTGGCGTGTTGCCGTATCGTTAAGTTTACTCATGATCTTTCATGTTGCCAAACCAACGGCGTAGTGTTCAACGCCTGACGCCCTTCTGAATTCCTGCTGTATACGCATTAATGAGAAATTGTAGCTGTGGGTGGATTTGCTTAATATTTTTACGTTGTCATAGTCAATCTTATGGTATCCATTGTGGCAGAGGTGTTCAGCCAATGTGGATTTGTCGTAAAGTCTAAAATATCACAAAAAAACTATTGCAGTTGATTGACGTACATTTGCAAATTATACGTACATGAAAGCGATATTGACTCAAACGTGGATCGCAACAATATACAACTAGTGCATGCGGATGTAAAAAAAAATACGTTTTAAAAAATTGCGTCATTCGACATTAATTTACATTCACACAAAAGTAATCAAGTTTAGCGTAAATTTAGCTTTCCGAAAAGTAAAAAGTGCTAACTAGCAATGACGTTACCTAAAAGATCATTAACATTTTACTCGGTTGCCTTACGTAACCGCTTTACAACTGAAAATATCTACAAAAAATACTTTTCGCAAGTTCATTGACTGGGCAGAAGCTACTACGTATTACAATTTTCTCAATAGCTTTACCTACATACATTCAAAAATGCCGACGTTCGTTGGTATATTTTGGGCAAGTGGGCCGTCCAAAATTTATTTGAATCAACGCAAAAAATGCGTAATACTATTTTATAGAAATTATATCTAAACGAAATAAACGAAAAGGTATATGTCGTTGTAAATCTTGATGATTACTGAATGTTGAACTAATTTTTTTCCTGCTGCTCTGTCTGGCGCAAAAACGGAGACGCGGTATCACGGTTTTTCTTTTTTTGTATTTATGTGTTACACGTGGCTGCGATCACACTTTCATTACCTAATAAAACAACTTATTTCAGACTGTTGCTCTTGTTTTTTCAGGTTGACCGATTTCATCGAGTAAATTTCATAAAAACCATATACTTTTTAATGTAGAAATGATGACTTATTTAAGCTGCATCCGGCATTATCTTTCTAAATTTAAAAGCCTTTTTCTTTTGAAACCTTTTCTCATATTTTAAACCTTATTACGAACATACTTGTACTAATTTGATTTAAGTGCATTGATTAATTTTCAACCATTACAAAGTGCACTGATAGAAAAGATATTCAGCCACCACTTCTGAGATTATCAGCTTTGTACAATAAACGAATCTTAGAACAAATAATTTATTTATGCCACCATAACGAAACGACTAAGTAAATAAGTTATTTCAAAAATATTTTGGTTACAAGATTAAATGATTCAATACCATTAACGAAAGATCTTTTCGCCTTCCGTAACGTTGAATTCTATTACCTATTTCCTATAAGGCTAAGGTTCATTTCGTGTGCTTAGCAAAGCATATTTCTTTTAATTACGATGAAACGCTAACATATTTTATAATTGCCTCTATTGCCCAAAGTGCACTGGTACTTCATTTAAGAAAGTCGGTGATTTTCGATTGGCTAGTTTGTGACAATTTTTAATTGATGCAGCGTGCAATAATTTTACGTAACTTACACTATCTTAAGATTCCAACCATTTCATAACAGTTTCGATTGCTATTAATGCGTCCTTCGTTGTTGGCGGCGGATCATCATTCTCGCTTACTTCTTCATATTCTTCGTGTTCGTAATAAACTTCTTATCATTTTGTCACTCATCCCTTGACAAGTGTCCTCCATTGCGTCTACATTACTCCAGTTAACTAAGGTTTTGTTAGTTAATTTGGGTTCATACAATACATCGGGGATACGAGTTATTAAATAAGCTTTTATTTCATGTGGATGTTGGCACAATTTTTTCCATCAGTTTTGATTTGTCTCTGTACTGATTATTTGCCAAACAAACGCAATGCTGTAAGACACATCCTTGAGATCCGTTGTTTCTAAAAACACGCTCAGTTTAGTGCATTCAGCAATGCCTTTATCATTTCTCTGCGATAATTCGTAAGGCTGCATAAGAGCAGCGGTGTTTTTTGGAAGAAACAAAGTTTTAACTTTGCCATAATTTGTCAAGAGAATCAAGAGGTGGATGCGGTGGACAGTTATCTAAAAGAAGCAAGGCTTTCATCTCTGGATTTATATTCTGTAGAAACTTTTACACAGAAGGAACAAAGAAATTGTGAAACCAGTCGCGACACAAAACAGAACAGTTGTTCAAAGGCTCGTTTTTAAGTCTAATTTTTACTTGGCAACATTCTAAAATACGTGACAACTATAAATCTCTGCGTCATTATAGCGTCCTGCATCAACGTAAGCGACCAGCCGCTTTGGGAAATCTCTTGCAGCTTGCGCATCACTTGACTTTGCTTCACCCGAAATTGAAACTTGCGATATCCATGATCTTTTCTGCCATCTCCTCAGAAGATTTAAATTCGTCCCCTAGCCTCATTTCTGGATAAGATTTCTGAGCTCACATTTTCAAATCAGACCCAGAAAGGGGCACGGCCTTGCTTCGTTTCTACACAAACCATATGTATAAACAACTATACAAGTGTTCATTTTTACTAACCCTAGTTTTTTTCTGCTAAGCCTAGCATCTTCACCCACTTTAACGATAAATGAATTCAATTTGGTCTCCTCTACTATCCAACCTCTTACTGCACCTCGAGGTACGCTATACTCCTTCCTTATATGCATGCCTTAGACAACCGTCCTTCACTTTACTCGTAATTTCTAGTTTCATATCTACCGTTCCTACCATTTAAGCGCTCTGTTGAGATCCAGCTTTCGCCTTCACAGATTAAAACTGATCTGACAATTGCTTTATATCTTATCATTTTGATCTGACGGCTGATTTCTTGCAGCACTGATTCTTCTCTTTCAATTATTATTTCTAGATTTTTTGATGTATTCACTGTGGACGATGGTGTTTTCAAGTTTTAAATGAGCTTCTTTCTAAATGATGGATAACGTTACTTATCGATCATCTGGTATATACGAAAATGTACCCTTGAAGAGGGCGAAAATATTGTATCATCAGAAAGCTTTAGCCTCCTATTATTTAAACAATGAGTGTAGTTCTATAGTCTCTTAACGTTGGGACACCCCGTACAGTTTTCACACCAACCACCTTTTCTCAAAAGCAACTAGCGAGAAAAGATGTTAAAATTACATAGAATACTCTATATACTGTCATAATATATCTCCTCTTTCTTAAGATAATCCCCTCTTAAAAAAAATTCCTCTTTTGTCAAGATCAAAGCAGACGCAATTTCGTTGAACTTCTTTTTGACATCTCGCCACTTTTGCGTATTTCATTTTCGAGAATTTCACGTCTCGTTTTTTTCCTCGAGGCGGTAAACACGCGTGCCTAGGAGCGCGTAGTATTTACTTACATCTCCTACTACATAGTACACGGCTACTCGTGATTTATTGACCCTGAGTGCTAAACTGGAAAATCGATATTGATTCGTCTATAGCCGTTATTATATATAATGGATGTTAAATTAATCGCATTCCTTAATATTTGCGCAGCGTTAAGTATTTTTTCTTATGTACAGTGGGATATTATAGAAAGTTCGCGAAAGAAATTTATAGCAGCGTGATCCCATCTAATCGTATACATAATCTTTTAGCAGGTACATTTAAATTAAATATAATTCGAAAAGACGTTAATCTATTACTAAATTCGACTTAATAGTTACAACGCGTATTTATGGTACGATTTCTTGAGAACTACTGTACCCGGGTTTGTTTCCTGCCATATATCTAAAATCTCCTTACCATCGGGGAAAGAGAACGAAAGTAAAACGTTCAATGACAGGACGACTATGTCGAGCACCATAAAGCATAGCCCCAGCTATATATCCTCACTAATTACGGAGCAGAATTACAATTCGAAACGAAGAGAGCAACACACCGTCCGGATAAATATCAACTAACCTTGAACCGATGCCAACACACATATTTCCAATTATCTTATTTGTTTTACCGCCACTGTCAGATTAAAGAGCTCTTTTAATGCTGAGATTTTCTTTAGTGGCTTGTAAATTATTCTTAAATCGCATTCGTTGCACCATGTGTCGCTTCTTCCCCTCTTCGCCTTGCCTTTTATTCTGTACTCTTCGCGAAGTATGTGTGTATGTGTGTCTTAAATGTTTCTTTTTATCCGGTACGAATCCAAGCGTACGCTTGAAAACATGTATTCATATATTCACTTTGCACACACAGTCAGGGACAAAATGCATTGTACGTTTGGTTGGATATAAATTTTGCTTCTTTAGCTGACTGTTTCCATGCTGTCCAGTTGATGTGTTAATTTTATGTTAACTTCGTGATGAAGATGTAGTTTTGCCTAATACGATTAACAACGTATCATATTTAGAGTTAACTAGAATTTCTCAATACAAACTAATTTGCCGTAACAAATTAAAGACGCATCCAAATCAGACATCTCCATGCTGAACTAACCACTGGTCTGACTATACCAAAAGGATGTACGCAACGATATGGCCCTGATTCATGCTAGGACGACAAAGGATTTTGTCTAAGCAAGAAAAATACCGCAGATGTTCACAATAAGGTTTGCGCTGAGGTGTATAAGCAGTGGTTTCTCAATCGCTTACTACTAAACCTACCAACAATCCCAGTAGTAGTTATCGACAATACTTCCTATCACAGTCGTAAGGTAGAACGAATTGTTACCACAGCTACCAAGAAAATTTATGTATCCATTTGATTAAGAGATAAAATATTTCTGTTGGCGAAAAATTGTTAAAATGTGATCTCTTAGTGTAACAAATATTTATTCAATGAAGCAATTATTGAAATGGGACAAACTATTCTTCCGGACATCTTTAGCAGCGAGAGCGAAGTATTCTTCGTAGTTCCCCGACGTCGAATCAGGTATGATCTGATGGTCTTAAGGAGCCTCGGCGGAAAGCTGGCCTCCTTCATCTTCAGAAGTAGTCCTAGTAACGATCGTCTGGTTCCTATTGAAGCCAGTGGTGACCTGATCCGTAATCCGGTACAAGTGAAGAATTGTGGAGTGGTCTAACCTGAATCCAAACTGGTCGCTGTCCATGAGTTGGTTATCTACAAGATGCTCGTTGATTCTGGCCAAGAGCTGAGATACAAGAATCTTGCTGATGGTCCCGAGTAACGATATCGACCGATAACGATCTGGAGAATGGGGATCCTTCTTCGGTTTCAAGGCTAGACTTCCACCTGGTCGGAGTACTGCGTTGAAGATCTGCGTCAGGTTGACCAGCAACTTGAGCGGTAGATTCTTCAACGCTCCTCCTGTGATATCGTCTTAGCCGGGGGCCTTTCTGCCCAGGATCCGCTCGAGAATGATTCGGTGTCCTAATCTGTCCTATTTAATACAGGAGCGGGACGGCTGTCTGGCGAGGGGGACGCCGTTGGTTCATCGGTAGTGGGCGTCGCGAATCGCAATCGAGCCGAGTTCTAGTTGCTGTACGCGCACTAAGGACCCGAAACCAAACTTTATTCAGCGTGCTTGAATCTTCCTTTCCGTTGAAGTTATTGCTATGTTTGCAAATTTCTATTACCTCGAGACATAGTCGCGTGTGGTAGTGGATTGTTTACTATGTTATTATCTGAGGGCTTGTCTTTTAGTTAAAGAAGATATGGGTAAATTAGACGAAATGCGGGATGACTCAAGAGAATTTATCAGGTTTAACTGCTGTGCGTATAATTCTCTAATGACTACAAATTTCATAGATTAACCTTGTATAACATCATACTGAAGTTGTTCGTCTAATTCATAAAATAATATATTCGAATTGGCGAATATTTGCACATCAATAAGAAATGAAGTTATTTGCTTTGTATGTATTTATTCTCGTGTAAATTTAAAATTCGCAGCTGATTTCCAACCTGAAACAATGAAGTTAGCGTGAGTATACACTACCAAGCTGCTATATCAAATTATCAAACAGCCTAAATCTACCAACGGTTCTGCTGTTCTCGTAAGCGCAATGCTTCGAAGCTAGGGCGATACGCGCTATATATGTTCTTTTAATTTATACGTAACGTAAGAATAAAAGCTTTAATGGTCAGCCTTCACGAATTCTATTCACGTATAATTCTTTGATACGCAATAAATAAATGCGCTTATTCATCACTTACGCGGAGCTTTTATTCAGACTTAAATATTATTCTCGCCTAACTAATAACTCATCAACACCTTTCAGTGATGAACGCCGCGAAATGAATTAATTATGTGGAGCGCTTTTACTGAAATCATGTTCCGTTTAAAAGCAAAATAAAAAGGCTGTCTTCCTCTCACTACGTGTATGCAAGTATATGCATTAATTGTTCTCTTAATTAAATTTATATTCAGCCAGGATGGAGTAATTAATGTTGAGACCTTTAAAGTACGGCTTCAACAACATTGTAAGAGACTCGGCGTACTTTAATTAGTGGATGCTAAAAAGTTTAAGTGTTTACATTGAGTGGCGTAGCGTATTAGTTTTAGTAGGTGTTATTCGTGGTAGTGTAGTTGTAAAAAAATTAATTAGGCTTGAAATTTTTTTCCATTATGATCTCGTATGCGTGTAATACACCCTTCGCGTTTCAAGCTAATTAAGTCAAGAGATTTTAAAAATTTGTTTTAAAATGTAGCTACTTTCATTGTACTTAATTTTTTCAATTTATATACGCATGTGTTGTAATTTGAATGGTCGATAAGATTATTATTATCGTAATTATTACTTAAATGAACAAATTGTAGTACCTTCATTGCCTTTTCTTTCTCTTAACATGAGGTTAGAAGTACCGATTAATGTAATGAACATAGACACCACGTATGCAATATTAAAAATTCATTTGAAATTAGTATAATTAGCGCCACAAAGAATACCGTTCAACCACGAACGTTCCAGCAACATCTGTTGGAGTGCCTCTCTATCTGTTTCCGGGACTTCCCCCGCTAATCAATATTCTCTCAAATTAAATATCATTTTTTTTACGAATTGTTCGCTAAGCAACGCTCATGTTTCACGATTGCAAATATCAAATGGAAAGAGAATATTATAATATATAATATGAAATTGTTTTCTTGAGTTAAGTCAAGTTAAATGTAGGAACATCAAATACCGTTAAAATGAAAAATGGGGATTAATAAAAGCTATCCGTAACAAATGGGGGAAGAGACACCAAAACAACAAGCTTAAGGTCTTGTTTATGGTGAGTGTAAGTAAAAGTAACGCGTAACACATAAGACGTTCGGAATACGTTTTAACTTTTGTACGTGTTCATAATAGACGTAAAAAAAAATTGTAAGGTTTATCTAGTTTGTACATGCGGTTCCTAGAAATCTCGAGGTTCAAGGAAATAACCTTAAATGTTGTTATATAATAGCATGATTAGAAAATGAATAATACAATTACTGTTCAGTTGTTGGCGTTTTTACTACAACGAAGAAAACTAAGTAAATTAAAGAACAATTATGTGAACGAGAACAGGCATTGGTAGGCTACAAGAATAATGTTGGTATTCATGGTGGGAAATTAATATCAGAAACTCAACGCCTCCTCATCACTTTAAATATAGGCACATTTTACAAAAGCAATATAATAAAATAAAGCTTTTGGCTACTGGAGATATACTTATTTTTCAACAGTACAAAGCTACCATATTGGGAAGTCAACCGTTTGTATTATTATCCAAGAACTAACGTATTTGATACAATGCTCATTTTTTCTAAGCTTGTACTTAATAAACCAGAACAGGAACAATTGACGGCTACAGCTACGGATTTCAATCATTTTTGGAATATGCCCCCGCCAGCAAAAAGCAGATCCTTACATTACAATTGCAAAAGCTATTTCAGTATTGTACTATATGCAGTACATGATGCTCAATACGAGTTTACATATCTCGATGTTGGTGTTGGTGGCTCCGTTCGTGATGGTGGCATCTTTAGTACGTTAGCATTTGGCAAAAAAAATAATTAAAAAATGACATCCTCTTCCAAAAGAAGGAAAGTTGCCAAGTAGTGACATCAGAATGGCATATTTTGTAGGCGATGCTGATAGTCCGCCATCACGTGTGTATCCTTGATACCTTTACTCCATTGACTTTATATCTTGATGGAATCGCTCGTCTTGTTCATCATTAAATTCACCGAGGTTTTCCGGAAATCTGTCCAAATGATATGCAGAAAGTATCATATTAGCACTCATTCTCTTAAAATGAACCAGAATATTTCGTACGAGTTCTTCACAATGTTCTGTCTTATAAGTACAGTAACAAAAGAGCACCAACCGGAAGCCTTCAACATCAGTCATGGCTTTCGGGAAATCTAAGTCGAGAAATAAGCTCGCGAAAATAAGAATAATACGCCTTCTTTACAAAATCGGGGATATTTTGCCTTTGCTTTTCCGTGGTATATTCACCACAAATGTAGCAGCAAATACATCTGGATGGTTAAGACAATCTCTTCTACACGAACTCATATTTATGCGAACTTCCTTCTTCGACAGTACTTTCTAAGCAACTAAACAAATAAACAATATCCGCCGATGCATATCCAAGATAGTTCTACCCTCTGCCAACCTACTCTCAGCAATTATTTCTAAAATGCTTGCTTCAAACGTAATATGAAATCGTATAAACATCTTTGGCAATGCAAGGCAAGGCCAACTGCAAGATTGAGAGTATACCGCCGAACATTGTGTGCACCGCCGAGTAATACAGAAAATATAATCAAAGCGATTTAGCCTTCACCACTTCATCAGGAAAATCTTTGCCAGCGAGGGCACAATATTCTCTAGTTACCTCTCTGGATAACGACGCCGTTTTAGGAAAATGGAGAGAGTAAGTAGAAGGATTAATAATGCTCGTGACTGAAACAAACTATGTGAGAAATAACTTAGCAACTTACTTTTTGGTACTTGCAAATTTTAAACGAGGACTAATTGAATACCAATACCAAACCAATCGCGACTGCTAATATGTCGTAATCTGCTATTTTTAGTGATTATAAGTGCATAAACTATAATTTAAACTGCAATAAAGGATAAGTAAGAAAGGGGCGCCACGGTAAAGGGGGTTCACCCGGAAAGGTAAAACTCGCCTGTAGAGGTAAAATTACCCGTATTATAGAAGGTAGTCAATTTACTTCCTACCTTCGGGGTAGTTTTCTTATCTAAAACTAATATAGAAGTGTTTTCTTGCATTCTTCATTAAAAAAATATATCTGCTTGAAAGAATCTACTTGAAAAGGATATGTAAACACTAACATGTGATGGAAGAGAATATATCCCTGCATCTGCATATTAGTGTCTCCGAAGCGTTTGCGTTCTTTGCTTAACACGTTCATTTACCTTCACCCACTTATCCTAATTTTTCTGTTTCTCGCATGGGAGATATTAAAGCCTACAAAACAATAAATCTACATAAGACTTATACAATCAATTGGCATTTATCATTTTCAAACTGTCGATTTTGAATTAATACTATTTCGTAAAGTGGGACGTGCAATAACTATTTTGTTACGTAACTACCGCGTTGACTTTGCGGAACCGAGAACCAGATATGTCGTCATATAAGTCGTACATACGCTGCATGAGATGTAAGAACTTTTCACTTACACGTGAGTAATATCGTGTGCTTTTACGATGAATAATGCATTCGCCATTAGATTGTCTAGAGAAGATTATTAATATGTGCTTTATTTTTTTTCGTTTTATTTCTAGACATTCAAGACGTTCAAATGTTGTACCCATCCCTTGCTCGATAAGCCCGTTTACTCCGTCAAAACCATTTGCTGTACATTTTGAACATTTCTATTTGAAGCTTTAATGTATTCTTCCCAAACTTTCATTTTCGGAAGGTTAGCATTTAATAGTGCGCGAGTTAAGTACATTCATGAATTCGTCAGTAGTGTTTTAACAGTTTCTGGCTTTTATTCCTAGTTGCCCCACAATATTCAGCAAACTGTTTCGTTAGAGAGCAGGTTGTTGCGTATCGCAAGCAATGATCTAGCATTTTATCATAACCTTCTTAGCAATATTAATAATAATTAATGCTTTCACATTCCCCAGCAACTTTTGCCAAATTTACAAGGAGCGTCGGCCGGCCACGAGTTATTGTTAAGCTTGTGGTCCGTGGAGTGTCTTAAGTTTTAAGGTGCTTACCCTCAGCAATTGCTAAGTTTAGGGTAAGGAAAACTGCGGAAAACTGCACCGCCAACTTCTGACTTTATTATATTGTTTAGATATTATTATATTATTTAAATATTATAAGCTGAATAATAGCTGGTGGCTGTGGTATATTTAAATAAATTTAAATTTAATAATAAATTATTAACACAATTCTCCTAAATTAGATGCATAGGTAGGTTCTTTTAAAATTAGATTGAAAGAGATCAAAGAAGTCTTTGTACAGCTTTGTACTTCTTATTTTATGACTCACAATTTGTAACACATTTGTTTACAATACAGTAAGAAATTATAATAAACTTTGAAGATTTTGTTAAGCGGAAAAAACACTCGACGAATATTTGTGCTAATTGCAAGACTATTGCACTCCGTAAAAAAATATTTCGATGAAACGATAAGCGATTAGCGGAAAAAAAGGAACATTAATGCGACATAATAACGCGACCGATAGCGAAGGTAATCGTAATCGGACGCGTTCTCTGCAGACTATTCTTAGATAAGGATTGCACAACGGAGCGACCCTGCTTAAATCATGTGTATTTTTTATGAATCATCATAGATTAAGTGTGGAAATAACAGTTATGCTGCGACAACCGAAATAGAAACCTGAGACCCTTGCGTGTAGGAAGTTTCGATATTTGCCTTGGTTTGTGTCAAGGATGATGACGGTGGTGTCTACATCGTAAAGATGGCGTAGTAAGTAAGCCTAAATGCGGAGCATATATGCTTAGCTGGCTTTCCTTTCCAATCGTTTGTGGCCAATCTCGTTAATCATCAATTTTGCCCAAGGTTACACAAGATAGAGGAATCTCTTACAATATTCACCTAGTATTTTTGATTGCGTAATATCAATGCGCCATAATAGAATATGATTAAACATAAACGGTTTCCAATAATTCAACTTGTATCTGTTAGATTAGATAGAATAATTTTTATTACATTCTACATGTATGGACAATGCCGTTCAGGAAAGTTCGGTCGGTTGGCAAAAAACATGAAAAGGTTACAGAAACAAACGAAACTAAAAACAAAATGCAATTTTATTGTATGTACAGGTAAAAAGACAAAAATAAATAAATAAAAAGTTATTCTGGCCTAATATAACATACTGAACATTATATTTTTTTTTCATCGAAAAAAGCAAAGGTGCTGTTAATCACCGCTCGAACTATTCTAGGCATTCTTTCGATAAGTTTTGTTAAAACGGATTGTGGAATATTAATCCATTCATGTTGCAAAATATTCCGTAAATGTTCTTGTGAAGTTGGGCATATTTTTCGGATCCTCCTGTCCAGTTTATCACACCACAACAACTCTATAGGGTTCAAATCTGGGCTTTGTGGGGGCCATGTCATTACCTTCAGGGTGTGCTGTTCTTCTTGCTCCTTTACTAAGTACCTTGGTTTTTTCCATTGACTCGGAGACGATGAAAATATTTGTTTATGGTTAAATAATTGTTCATCTCAGAATAAAAACTGGATGCTTCTTTTTTGCATATGCTGTGTCCTTTGACATAAATTTGAAAAATTTAGAAGCGAAATACTTTGAACTAGGTCACACCTTCACGTGAGCCGACTCATTTCACAATCAGGCAGAAATGCGTACAGCAGCCAAATGGTGGTAAAATTCTTGTACTGCACAGATTTCGACGTCGACTGGCTTAGATTAGATTTTACACTGTTATAGCGATTAGGTTTTACACTATTATAATGTAATTTAAAGGCCACCTCATCCACATCGTCTTCCATGCACTAAAAAGATCCTTATGTAATGTAAGAGCTTATTTCTTCTTAATTGGAATCAAATGTACAATAATGTACCTATGTTCGTCACTTATCAACCATCCTGCATCTACAGAATTTATATTTAAACGAAGCATCCTAATGTCACATTATCTAGAAATAGGCACAATTATACAATTCCAGAAGATTGGAACATCCTGTACAAGTTGATTACAATCTTTATATATTTTCTAATGCTTAATCTACCCATGTTATCTAGATACCTGACCTTTGAGATCATTATATTTGATGAAAAACAATATTGAGATCTTGAGAAAAAATTTTTTGAAGGCCTCTTACAGAACTTGAACAAAGTGGTAATTTTACATTCTCCATACTAAGCATTGCCAACAGGTACACTCCAGTAGGCTTACATTTGCAGTTCTTGTTCCTTTCTTGTTCTCCAGGCTATATCGCAGGATATCCATTAATTCTCATTTATTTTCTCAAGAATGATCAGAACCTTGTAAGATGAATCTAATAATGTTAGTAAACTGACCTGCTAATAATAATACTTAGAACTTTAAGGGTGGTTTTCACTTTCTTATACTGAACAGATGAAGATATGTACTAATATTGCAGTTGTCCTAATAACATTGCCAACTAATCACTATTCCATATCTCATAATCAGAAGTCACTATAAAAAGATGCATTTGAAAATCGATAAATTGAATTAGCGACGCCTAATCATTCCGCCGTATGAATTAGAAACGGTAATTCGAAGGTTGCTGCTGATTTCAATTCCGTTTGCGTCGGCAAACGGAAGTCTTTTAGCTTCAGATCGTAAGTGGAAATGAGATGTGGGCGTGTTCGATGAACACGCCGAAGTTATTCGCTGTTGAATGTATAATGTGTGCAACTGGTAAACGGCGGCTAATTAAGAATATAACCTTCATTGTCGACTTTGAACTTGATCACCTCATTACAATAATACGATTTATTCAGAGCAATTCTGCCGCAAAATAGTAAATTGGCGTTAAGAAATGAAAATTAATTAGATTAGATCACGTAATTATCGACTTCATGGATATAACTCATTTCAACTTTTTACTTATTCTAATGTTGTGATTTCGTAATAAGTATACTCATTGCTAAGTATACGTTGGTCGTTAGCAAACGTTTAGATCCGTAGTTTTAAAATTTACATTTACATATGCAGATCCTTGGAAAAGATTTAATAGAAGTTAGTCAGAGCTGCCTTCACATTAGCCAGTATAGAATTATTAAAATGCAAATTAAATGCGACCGTTTAGGTGTAGTGCGGATAAATTTCAGCCCAAAATTATACACACGTCAAACTTATAAGTGATAACAAAATTCATCATAGAGTATATTTCCTTATACACAGGGTGATCGATAAATAGCGAATCGAATTTCTAGCTTCTCCTCCTAGAAACAAATCACCACAATATGAGTTTATTTAGAAAAGTATTACACTTATTTAAAACCGTAGAAAGTAATTGAAGAATTACTGTGAAGAGAATAAACAAGAACATTAACTCAACAAGCCAAAGGAAACAACCAGAAATAATTTGGAAGAAAGGGATTTGGAACAGTAACGAGAAAAAGGAGGATTTCAATAAGCACTTTAAAACATATACATTTGTATTTCTTTTAAAGTGCTGTATTTACAGCACACGTACTTTAAGTAATTTTTTTTGGTGTGGTAACGGTCCAACGGGGTTGGACGATCTTTTTGAAGCTTGTTATAAACTCAAGAGCATTTTAGTGTGTAAAGTGCTCTTTTATAATTAATTAATTAAATTCAAACCATTTCTTCGTAAAGAGCATTGAAAATAAATACAGGAACATCTAATTAAATGGCAATTAGATGTTCCTGTATTGTATGTGTTCCTGTAATCGATTGTTCATCTATTGGAATATATCATCAGAATATTTCAACTTCTTAAGGTCGGTACCCTACAAACCATATTGTTTTATGAAGGGAAGTTTCAAGAAAGTTTAAAACAGCAAAATTCCAGGTCATTGAAGATCGGCTACCACTGACTAATTAACACGACTCACAACTTACATTCTTTTAACTCGAAATTTATTCAGACATAAGTTGCCTGAATTACAAACTTAGAGTCATAAAATTAGAGTAATTTCGCCTCATTGATTAATGGCGCTGGCGCTTTTTTATTATTTAAAATTATATTGATGTTGAATTACAAACGGATACTATTAATTTTGATGTAGCATGAAGCAAGGATGCAACTGTCGTTGAGATTCTCTGCTCTTCGATGGCATTTTACATCACCTGTAACCTTATCACGTGAAACTTTACTGCAAAATCTGATGAATACTGACCGAACGGTTATTTATTGATAAAATTTCACTTAAATATGCTTGAAGTTACACTGAAACTTTTAAATTAAGTTTGAAGTTTTGAAAATACAAAAATAGAATACAAAGGAAGTCAATGTCTGTTTTCTTCACTGCAATCGTTGGCTGGAGTTATAATATCCTTCTACCACCCGCTCCAAAGATAATAGGCTGGAAAAAGGAATTTTGTTTTAAATATAGAGCTCTCAATCGATAGACGGACCTATAAAGTAATGCAGATAAATAGAAAATTTCTGTTGGTATCCAAAAAAACACGAAAAATTGTACATTTAACTAATCCACTGCCGATCAATTCGATTGACGTAATTAAAAATACAAGTAATGGTACACTGCCGTTCAGAGAAGTTCGATCGGTTACTAAAAAACATGAAAAGGTTACAGAAACAAACGAAACTAAAAACAAAATGCAATTTTATTGTATGTACAGGTAAAAAAGACAAAAATAAATAAATAAAAAGTTATTCTGACCTAATATAACATACTGAACATTATTTTTTTTTTTTCATCGAAAAAACCTCCTTTGCTGTTAATCACCGCTCGAACTATTCTAGGCATTCTTTCGATAAGTTTTGTTAAAACGGATTGTGGAATATTAATCCATTCATGTTGCAGAATATTCCGTAAACGTTCTTGTGAAGTTGGGCATATTTTTCGGATCCTCCTGTCCAGTTCATCCCACAACAACTCTATAGGGTTCAAATCTGGGCTTTGTAGGAGCCATGTCATTACTTTCAGGGTGTGTTGTTCTTCTTGCTCCTTTAGATAGTTCTTACATACTAACGCAGTGTGTTTTGGGTCGTTGTCATGCATGGATGTAAAGTTACGGCCTATTATACGCAATTCTGATGGCACTGCACGATTCTGGAGTATTGCAAAATAATTTTCCTTCCTCATTACACCCTGCACTTTGCATAAATCTCCCGTCCCAGCAAAAGAGAAACATCCACACACTAACACAGAACTACGCCCTTGCTTCACTGTTGGCACAAAGCAGTCCGGGATCACTTTTCGGTTTTAGATCTTTGGACATAAACTCGTCGATTTTGCCCAAAAAACCTCAAACTTTGACTCGTCACTCCAAAGCACGTGTTTCCAATCATCTAACGACCAATCTAGATGAGAACGGGCCCACTGTAGCCGTTTTGCTCTGCTGCCTCGACGTAATAAGGGTTTTCGAATGGCAATCCATGAAGATCCGCTTGTTGTAGTCGACGTTTTACCGTACTCGCCGAAACTTGTTCTTCACGACCGCGATTGACTTCGGCTGCTATTTGTGGCGCTGTTAATTTTCTATTGCGTTTGCTTAATAATACAATTCTCAAATCTTTAGCTTTTGTTGTTTTCCTAGATGCTCCAGGACGAACACGATTTTCTATAGTTCCAATTGTCCGATATCGCTTTATGATGTCATTTACTGTTGAACTTCTCATATTTATTTTTTCAGCAATTTGTCGCCCCGAATATCCTTCTTCAAACAGCGCAATAATGCGTGAACGTTTTTCTACACTGGTAGGCTAGCCACGTGCTATTTTGAAGTAAATTTTCTTAAAACTTTCGCGCAAAAACGACAGATGCACACCGACACACGTTTAATAGTAAAATGAAGCAAATTTATATCTTTAGGCCTGTGATAAATAAACAAGAGTGATACTGCGGTATATTTTCTAAAGGTATTGTTCGTTAATAATCCCCGAACGACCCGTTTCAAAAGATCGGTACTTCTTGGAATGATAATAAAAGGGACTTTATTGTGGTTGTCGCAAGATTTCTACTTTACATAATAATTTATGACTTTAATCCCTTAGAAAAGAGTGTATGCTTAATATTTTTCTAATTTTATGTATTAATAGTTGTATACAGTGTGATATAATAGATTTTTATTGTATAACCGAACTTCACTGAATGGTAGTGTACATTCAGACCGACAACAATTGGAGATATTATTAATCCAACATATAAAACGCATTTAGTTTTCCGGATTAGTCTACAATCTTTAGAAAGCACTAATATTGACTTTTTAATATATTCCTCATGCAACGATCTCAATAATGCATAAAAATCAAATATTTAAAAAGGTTAGAGTAACTACGTTTTCGTCGGGTCGTGCACTTTTTCGTTCGCTTTCATCTCATCGTAAATATTTAAGCTCACGAGACCATAACTGATAATTATATCGATGGATATATCGCGAATACATTGCGCATGTATTTCACTCAAAAACCCCGTTGAATATTTTAACAATCGTCGCAATAAAACATTTTTCCTAGGGCAAATAAAACGATAATTGCGGACCTTTGGATATATAGACATTAGTTCGCATATTAAGAATTTATTACCACTTAAGAGGCAAATACATGCCTACTTACAGTTATTTAAGTTAATAGTCTAGCACGCACATGCTACTGAAATGAAAGGTTTCATACATCTGCGACTGCATAGACCGTACTACTTACGAGTTCGTATATGTGGGTATAGCTGGTTGTGTAACGCGTAATGGTTTCGACCACGTTTTAATTATGAATTTCTACGCTAATTGGTGCAATAAAATGGTTCTCTCCAAACAATAAATATACTAACGACTTTATACGTGTATAGTTTTTAACCCTTCACATTTATGAACATAAATACATTAAGGTTCATAGTCATTGTTGTGAACATTTAGTTGGAGGTAATAAATCTGGCAAGCCTCTAGAACAATGTGTTTCCACCAATCTATCTTTTGATGAACAAAAGTTGGTATTTTTATCGATCGTTATTTTTTTTGTAATAACATTTGAAGATGTCGACAACTCAAACCCATTTCCGTTATTATCGAAACTGGTGCCAAGTGCCCTTGCCTTAAGTATCTATATTTGTACGTTTATGTACATATTGCAATGGTACCGGTCTCACGTCTGTCGCTAGATTGGACCGAGGCTGATTCCAAACTATTGCAAACTAATTTTAATGCATGTTACTATCTTTTTTAATGCTTATTTTAATATTTAATCACTTTATTACTTATTAAATGGAGGAAAGATATGAATAATGTCATAGTTGGTGACAACAAAATAAGATTCATTACTGATAACGGGGCACCCTAAAATAGGCTGAAATGAATATTCATTTTATTTAACCCTTAACTCGCGATCGCTGGTATGTCATACCGCTATGTAAGCTCAAGCTTTTTTAGCTAACTTCGTGAGTTAAGGCTTAAAATACTAACATTTACAACAAAAACGATAAACGTAATGTTAACGATTCGGAGCAACAGGTTTGAAATAAATTCAAATATGAAAATAAACAAAAGGATATAGGTGACTTGTTGGTGCGATCCGTTCGCGGGAAATGAACAACCTATTCTCGCTCTCCTGGTGGCGACTCTGCTGACGCTGGCGACCAACTTCAGTTTGAACACGTATCCATTTGGATGGATTATTTGAACTTAAATAGTTCACTCAAATTAAGGCTGTGGTTAACGACTTTACGTCGTGGGGCATACAGCGCACCTTTGTACGTTCGACTTCTCTGAGAGTTGGTTTTTTTTTTACAGGCAACGGCCAATGCTTAGATGCTGATCTTATCGTCTTGGCCGCTAGGGGAAGACTTCTTTTATAACGTTCGGGTGGGTGATATTCTGTTCCTAAATAGATATCATGACCAATCGCAACGTGCATAAAATGCCATAAGGGAAAAAAAATCTGTACTTTTCTCTAAATCACGTACTTGCCTAGTTCTTACATGTAGAATATTAAGAAAAGATCCGGTCAAAATACAAGGGCGAAATAAAAAGTAATATATGCATAAAATAAACAAGGTATTTTCATGCATTTGTGATCTAAGAATCTAGGATGTGAGACTCATGAGATATTGCAGCTGTTGGGCATTCCTAGTTCATCTGTTATGCGAATAATATACAGATGTCATGAATTTGGTAAAGTGGAAAGCAAGCTACGTAGTGGACGTCTTTGGGTGTCTACTAAAAATGAGCATTTAATGAAGTAATTTCTCCAGATCAAACCAGAATTAGTTTAGTGAGTGTTGACTACCGGCAAAGAGTACGGAGCAATGATGGTTGGCGGTTACGTAAATGGTTATCAACAGAGACTAAACTTTGTCTACGCAGTTGCTTCTTGCGAAGGAGGGGCTGTTGTGTTTTGCGGTGAAATAATGTTAAATCACCGTAGCCATTTAATCCATGTACCACAAACATTTCTAACACGTCATTAGCCTTTCTTCTACGAAACAAGTTAGGAAACCGTTCTGTTTCTGTGGACAACGATGCTCGCCCACATCGCACAAGAAATGTTTGGCAGACGTTTAATGTATTAGACTGGATTTGCCGGCAAGCTCTCCTGTTATGAATGTGGAAATTCATCAATTCACACCTTAAACTGTGGAAACGTTAGCAACAGCGGCAGTAAAAGAATAGAACAATCTTCCTCAAGGAATCATTGACCGCGTGATTGTTTCAATGCACCAAGATGTGAGCGCTTTACTGAGAAGTAGAGGAGGCCGACTATTAGTCAATTTACAACTTGTTTTGTTACGTTATTTCTCTCGCTTTATGACGAATGCTGAATGTGGATACCTTAAGCCGCATATAGTTGGCGCAAGTTGTTAAGACCGGATGTTTACAGCTTTTTCTTTAGTTTCTCCCAACAATTCCACACAAAACAGAACAGCAAAGATAACATAAATAAATTGTATATATCAACTTATACAAAATGTTAATATTTTGATAGATATAGCACACGGGAAATATATAACATAAAGATATAAGTAAAATAAAACCCCTACTACTTAAATTGCTAAGAACAGTAATAAAAGTCCGTTGGAAAATTAACTCTATTATCTCAGACATACTTCGCGTAACAGAAAGAGAAAGGCAGAGTTTAATAAACATAAAATACACTTAACTTCGTTTCTATTAAATTTAATAAGGACATTTGAGTCTCATGCGCTGTAACAATGCACTTAGGTGTTCCGGAATCCCGAAGTACGACGCCATCTGGAGACTCAAGCAAACGACCTGCGTTTTTAACTTCCACTCGGTTAACGGCCCAGAGTTTTAAACTTCACAATTAGTGCAGTAAGTGGTGTAAATTTTCCGAATATTTGTCAACCTAGTAATCTAAGCGAGTCCTTTTCTCCCGGATATAATATATAGCGATTTAGTCGAACCTTTTTCTGCTATCGTTGGCAATGCGCCAATACGAATTCCATTCAATTAAGTACTCTACGATAACTTCAGAGGGCATACATATCCAGCGCTGTTAAGATGTATTCAACACCCACGGGAAAGCCCAGCTTCCACTTGTTTTTTGTGGAGCCTACAGCTGCTATTTTAGTATGGCTTGCTCTAAGGTTCTACTTCTTGCACCACGCTTCTACCATCTTTAATGCTCTTGGCATATGAGTTCTGAGATTATGATTCCTACCAACGGTCGGTTTACCTTGTATGGTTCGATAGCAATAAAACGGAACTGTTCAGTTTTACTGCTGAAGATAATAGCTTAGCTATCGAAACGCGAACCCAGTGTAGCGTTGTGGTAAGGGTTTCAACGATGATTAAAGAAAGACAAATACAGGACAATATAAGCTTATCCTAAAATTCGGAAGGAAACAAAGATATTGTCTTGCATAGACTTAAGTTGCATAATAAAAGGAAGGTTAAACTGTACTGGGATGATCAGCAAGCACAAAGCTAATAACAGCTCGTCCAGCTAGCTATAGGGATAAGTTTGGTGAAGAAGTTGCACAATACTCTTAGATGTTTCAATACACAAAACAAAAAGAGCAAGATTAGAAGAAAAACAACAGTAAAATAATATTGAAAGGAAGTAGAAATGAGCTGAAATGGATCAACGATACATTACTGTGGAGCTAATTTTGGAATGGTTCTGAACACACGTGCTGCATACGCTTGTCAAAATTCATCTTTCCTCTCGAAGCACCAGCAAAAATTTAATGGTCTACGGCTGACAGAGGAGACAGCATGTAGATGCTGCCATCCATGTGCTATGCGACTGCACAGCACTAGCAGGAATACGGTTCTCAGAAATGGACTCGGAACACGAAAAAGTCGAAACCTATATAAAGGGATCGCTCATCAAGCTGATAGGTCTGGCGAAGAAGGCAAAGCGAACGTAATAGTAGATCTAAAAATGTCGCAGTGGGACCACTTCGTGTATTGATCTAATCTAATCGAAATATTTTTTATCGCCCTAGTATGAATCCCATTTCCAAGCAAACAGTGTAGGTAAAGATATAACAACCCATTTAAAGAGAAAAGATATTTTTCATTTTGAAAATATCTATATTTGGAAACGGTTTATGAACACACGATAACGATTGGGTGTAGTAGACGTCAAATTCCATTTCGTTCAATAAATATCTTAATGACATTCTCAAATATTTAACTTCAACAAGAGACGGGTAGATGCTAACATTTCAACATGATCGCAAGTATCTCGAAAACAGTTGACTTCATAAGGATGTGTACAATCGATTAATCTTACAAAGAGTATACCATTGTATTTAAATCATTTGAATACTGATGGTTATTACTGTTTTGGGATGCGGGTCGTTTGATAAAGGTGGGAAATGAAGAAATATTTTTGCGCTTCTTCTTCTTTATGTTTCTTTCTGGGAAGTTTCGTTGCACGTGTTGTCGACTTTTCCAAAGACGTTCTTATAATCAGATGAATGCATAATTTATTTAATAATCCATGTGAACATAATTCACATCAAATTACACATTCTACCTCCTTTTCTGGTTGCTTCATCTCAAAAAGGAAACGACGTGGCCATTTTTGTTTTATTATTGCTAAAGTGGTAATCTATGTGATTTATTAAGAACTATTAACCAATCAACAAAAGTAACCGTCAATAATATCAAGGTGAAAAAAATAATAACAGGATTGTATTTAAAATAAGAAAGTGGATAACCACTTCCGGTTCAATCGGAAATGTTTCGTAGGGGACAGTATTTTAAATTAATAAGTACGATGCTATAACTATTTATTCCAAAATTATCATACAATTCCCCGTATATCAATAGAGGCAATAATGATAGCAAGGACTGTGGCGTAGTATGGTAAACGACACATAAGTATCGGCACCCTCCGCACCACACAAGTTTAATTTATTATATAGTAATATAATAATTAGTCCGGGACGGCCGTTTCGAGGACACGAATGATCTTGTGTGGTGCGGAGGTTGCCGATACTTATGTGTTGTTTATCAATAGAGGCGCTAAATAAAATTATTCGTATACACGGATGCAGAGCCAATCGGCGTATAAAATCAAGGCAGCTCTATTTTGCGTATTAAGCAATCTACGCATTACCAACGAAGTCGCGGCCAAAGGTTCTAAGCATAATATATGTGCAATATACTCAAACGTCGTTATACACTTTCATTGGCAAGGTAACTAGACGGGCTATTTTCAGACTTTCTCTATTACATCAATGTTATACTGCCAGTCGTTCGGCAGTTCGCGATTAATGCCCAAAAATTTGCCAAAACATTAAAACGTAGTAATTGAGGTAGCTTTTAGATTTTTTAGTACCGCCATCTGGACTAATAATTTTGCTATTTCTAGGTAACGAAGTATTTTTAGAGTTATTAATTATTATGATTAAGTAGATTGGGTGGTGGGCGCATTGACTAACTCATTTTCAATGTTTTCCTTGTTTCCTTATTTATTACAAACAACAAAAGATTTGTTAGCTTCAAGGTATTATCCAATACTTCTTATCAGCAGTTCAAAAATTAAGCTACATACACACAAATGTTATAAAAATTATTCGTAACATTGCGTGGTTTTCCATAGCAGTATAGATCCTAGTTTAATGGCATGCGCGTTTGGATTATCTGTCTTTCCGCTTCAATTCCTCAAACTTTACTACTGTCGCTTCCGCGTTTGTCTTCTGTAATATTGTACTACGTAAAAGAGGATACCACATCGTTTTTTAAAGTGCGCACAATTCTTTCTTGCATCCGCTGTTTCATCCACCGTCAGCCATATTTCTTTAATTTTTAACTCTGCCTTGAATTGATCCGTAATCGTGTTTTTCACCCGCGGCAAATGAAACTGCAATTGACCTCTTGTTGGGAATCTTCATTCCGGAATGTATTTCCCCCGAAACTTTCGAAATTCTTCGTTGTCTATATTTTGTGGAATGTTGCACACGCTTAACATCAAAATAAAGTCTTATAGAAATTTATAATACGGTATATCGCGTTTCACATTTAACAGGTGCTGTTTGCTATTAACATGTCTTTTACAAACAAAACACTGTACGGTAAAATGTTGATATTGCAAACAATACATTTAATAATAGTGCCAGTGTATTCTGATATCAGAAATCGGTTAGGAAAAATATTAACACTCGTCGACACATCGTCGATTTACCATCATCAATCCAACCCGTCATTCATACACATATTAACTGTACACGTATGAATTCCGACTTCGGGTATGTCCGACCGCTTTCGAAATATATCATCGCCGCCAATGAGTGCGCACTCGTTTCTGCAGGGTTAGTATGCAGGTAGAAACTTCCGGAGAGAGGATAAAAAACCAGTCAGACTGATGTTAAGAAAAATAATGCCATGGAAAGTAATTATTTTATTTTCCAATAGTTCGCCAAGGAGTATAAACGTCCTTTGGCTAGAATAGGGTACTTTACTCGTAGTTTACCCTACAATTAGTAAGAAACATAAAAACTAAACCGACATGCCGAGCGATTAAAAAAAAAATTAATAAACGCAATTATAAATTCCACTGTATTAGTGGTTTCCACACCGTATACAAGTCTCTCATCTTTTGTAATTTATGATTCTCACTGATAGTGATCTTTATATTTGCAAAGTCGAAGATATTTATTGACCATGACTTATTCCGCGCTTGAGTAAGATTACAAAACACTTTATGCAACAAGAAATAAAAGCCTTTGATTATTACCAACTAAACTAAGATATATCGTAGGTAGTATCGTATCCAAAAACATTTTAAAGATCACGATTTTTCATTGTACGATTATAGCTATTCAGGTCAGATGTCGTCTGAAAAATTCAGAAGCTATCACCTATTATGAGGGGAGCGTCTTAAGTTTTTACAAACGGCCACTAAATTTTCGTAAAATTTGATATTCGTTATCGTTGAAGTAATGACAATACAAAAATCGACCGGGCAGTTTGTTTTACAGTAAGCGTATAAATAAATTTTTGGAAAAGTGGAAATTTCACGTTAAAGTTTCCGCTGAATAATTTTTTATGATTTTAGTAAACGCCTAATTCAACAGAAATGCTTCGAATCACTTCGTTGAATTTTTGGTAATAAAGCACAATCAAAAAGAAGCTATTTACAACTGGTTTGCAGAATTGTTATGATTGTGCTTTCGTCAGTGACGAATTTCGTGGTGGTCGACCGAAATTGCAACCGTTGTTGCAAAAAGCATCGATGCTTTGCGCAACGTGATTGAAGTGGATCGAAATGTGATTTACCGCGAGATAGAAGCATCTTTAGGCATATCAGAAAGTGCAATGCATTAGATTTTGCACGGACATATAGGCGCGAAAAATAAATACGACGCAGTAGCCCCAAAATCCAGGCTTATACAACCACACGAACTGGAAACTAAACAACCACCAACCATTCAGTTGTTCCTAGATGAGCCACAAGTAACAAAACTTCTAAGCAAATGATTGTTTCTTCTATTATATTGGTTATATTCTAAATATCGATTTGGAAGATTGATAACTAGATAATTTAACAATTTGTTTGCCAAAAATCATCGACATCAGGAAAAGCAATTGACAACGTCGCATCATCCTTCATCATCACAACGCCGACTCTCCCATAGCACGTCAAACAATTGGCTATTCGAAAGAGAAAGCATTGGATTAATGTCCCATTTCTCGTATTTGCTTGATTTATCGTTTAGCGGCTTCTTTTTGAGTCGAAATCTTAAGACAAAATGCGCGGACAACGATTTTTGTCACCTCAAGAAGCCGCTCAAGCCTTCAAGAACCATGTTTTGGAGAGACTACCTTAAAAATGAAAACGTTTCGAGAATTGGTTCGAGCGCATGCAAAAGTATATAAATCGAAAAAAATGAAACTATTTGTAATAAAAAAAATCTCTTTCCTTTCATAACGACGAAAGCAAAGACATTTTTTTACAAAAACATTTGTAAAAACCTTCAACATATTATCTTGAAATATTTCTTTGCTTATATCTGCGTATTTTCTTATCGATAGGTACTTTCTTCAATTTCTTGCAGTACGCTCCATGCAATTGTCGGCAGATTCATGCAATTGCAACGCAACCCGAAAACTTAAATAAAAGCAACGATCGGGCAAGTCTACAATTACGTATTAGAATTACTATTATTATTATCTACTATATGGTTATGTTACTTCGTAAAGAATGTTCTCTAGCTTTCCTCCGGGCTGGTAAGATGGAAATTAAATATTAAGATGATTTTAAAATGTTTCTCACTGAAACAGTGGTGAACTGAACAAAAACTGCAAATAAATTCTCGTACCTGTTCGCGTAAATCTTCTTCCAACTCGATAAAAAGTAGTATGTCAACTCCAGAAACAAAAATTTATTCTCTTTTGGTCCCGGCGTGATTTAAAAATTGGCAAATTAAAATCCGGTACCCAACCGGAGGTTTTGATTTAATCTTCTCGTCCTGACGTTTCCTCTTGTATATCGTACATTGTTGTATGCAATATTAATTGAGATTTATCCTCATCGTAGAAATAAGTCGTGTCCAAAAAGTGTGCATTTAATTTTCCTTCGGAATCGTTATCGCGTCCAGCGCACGTGCAATTTAATGGGCCTCACTTAGTAACGGTTCGATCACACGCACAGGTAGGTCGCTGTAGGTTGCTGTCACTTTATAAGTACTGATGTAGGTATTACATATACCTACATAGGTATTATAGGTATATATATGCGGTAGAATGGAATTCATAATGTATTGCTAATTGCAACCTATTCTCCGAATTGATTTACCTAAGCGTAGAATTCTAAATGAAGAACTTACATAAGTAAATTTACATTAACGTCCGTCCATTAAGAAAAATAAGGGATAATAAGATTTACTTAAGCTTGTTGGTAAATACTTCAATAGTGCAAAATGATCTATTATTCGAATAAACAGTTGGCTATGAAATCAATATGAAGTAATTGTAACATCTTAAAAATTGAAATTCAATCATTTGAATGGTGAAAGTAGCAAATGAAAATGTAGTTTCTAAAATACTACGTGGTATGTCTGGGATCTCATAAAAACGCCATAAAGAAAGTTAGGTTAAAATTATTAATTTTACATTAACAACAAAACCACAAAATTGGCCAAACCTATTGACTGTAGCCAGAAGGAATTTCAAGAAACATTTCATCAAAACTACGTTAAACCTTTATTGTCAATCTAACAAAAAAATAAAACTAGATTTATTTGGATTTGAGAGTAAGAATATAACATAGAATTCTTCCTCGCGTCATTCGGTTATACAGTTGAAAATGAAGATCCACGCATCCTTGAAACTGCCGTTCCAGAATAATTAATTATACTTGTGTGATGCGGAGTGTGCCGATACTTAAGTGTCGTTTGCCATACTACTCCGCAGTCGCGAAATAAGTTCGTGTTTTGAGGTCCATGGACAACTGTGGATGCAGCAGTACACTCTTGAAGCCACGGCATAGTGGAAACAACGGACTTCACAGGGCGAATCGATATGTAATTGTTCTAATCGGTTATCTTGAAAAAGGAAGAACAATAGCGAGGGCATATTAGGCACCATTACTCTATAAGCTGACAATTTCGGAAAAACAGTCGGAGTTGAAGAAAAAAAAAGTTTTATTTCGCCAAGGCAACGGTGACTCACACTTCAGTGGTTGCTACGGCAAAAATTAACGATTTGGGTTTCGAATGAACCCTATTTACGAGATCTGACTTTTAGCGACTCTTTTCCCTACGCTCAAAGTTTAAGCGAATTAAAGAGATGGAAGCATCGCTGGGAAAAGCACATGGACGTACAGGAAGAGTATGTTAAGAAATAAAACCGAATTTGACAACAAAATACTTGTTTTCGTGCTAGGCTAGAAACTTTCCAAACTATCCTTGTAGCAATTTAGTAATTTATTGTAGGGTGCAAACTTTTGTTGTTATTTTAGTCGATAGTACAGGAACTACGGTATTAACAGACAGCTGCTGTGACGGTTCATAATATTTTTGCGTTAAGCACATAAAAACGTGGATATCATAACAATAGCTTTCAACTAGTCAAATCCCACAGTATGTATATGCAAATTTCCAGCATTAAAACATCGATTATATCCTGACCTTCGTATTTAGGTTTTAATAGTTTAAACGTTTAAATGGAAATTCATAAATTTCTTAATACACAGCGCCGAGAGCCGATTTAAAAATTTCAATCACGCATTAGGAAGCGATTGTCGTCAGACAATAGACAATAGTCTGATGTACGAGATAATGTTGTTTTCGTGTCTATACGATGAAAACACGTTGAGCTATCATCTTTCGATATGGCGACTTTAAAAACGTTAATACACAAATTCATCGACACGTGATTCTTCTAGTTTGATACTTTAAACGAAGCAATGGGCACCAAGCAATATAACGATACTTCGCCGCGATATGGATTAACGGTAGATGATGGAAAATACAGATACTCGCATACACGAGCAGATACGTTAGAGCGAACTGTGCGTTTCGTAAGAAACTTATCAATGTTAAGCCAGTACGTTTGGTAATAACCTTACAGATGTATCATGGGTAAATGATCAATCACCATCGATCAAGAAACAATGCACGTATTCTTCATGGCTTAGGTTTTTATTTCGAATCAATGTATCGTTGAATTCTTACCTCACAATGTATTCATTGTTGTATCTTATTAGATTTATGTATCGTCGAATTGTTAGAGATCTTGACTGTAATCTGATATTTGAAAGATTACGGTGACTTGGGCTTTAAACAAATCAGTAGAGCTGGTAGTCTGCGCATCCCGACAGGACTGGATACGTTGTAATAAGTACGTATGAAACTGCTGAATGGGCGATGTTAATATTAGCGGCGACCGCCGATCGGCGATGCAAATTGAAGATACTTTCGTTGAAACAGGTTTAAAAACTATTTTTAACAATTATAAAGAATTACTTGGCCCAATAGAAATGTTAATAGTGTCACTGCAAGTACTGGATGAAATAAGTAAAATGCTGCACGATATAAACGATGCAAAAGAACTGTCCCGACAAACAAAAGTCTGAGTTGCCGCATTAAGACAAATTTAAAATGGTGCCTCTGCAAATCCGTTAATTAATTTCAAAGAATATTTTAACTATATCGGTAGATGTTGAACGATCTTTCTCAAGATATAAGAACATTTTTTTATCACGGCGATATTTGATGCTGCAAATTTTATACGTATCTTGTTTAGTTTGCAGTGTCTAGTCTTCTAATTTTATAACAGCTCTTAAGAAGGTACCTGTTTTACAATGTTTTTATGTTATTGTACCGATCACAGCGCCACAACCTTACTGCCATGTATCCATCATGTATCTCTGATCGGCACTTGAAGTTAGTATTCCCTTCTCCCGTCGGCTATCTATTTGTGGGTACGCACATACTTACTAATGTGCAGAAATGCCAATTCTACAAATCAGTTAAAGCTTGTTGGCTTTTAAGATAATTAGGCTTAAACTCCTTGAGGTATTGAAAATAAAAAGGTATTAAAACTACGAAGACACATCACTAATTAGCGAGCTTAAATTGGCAAACAGCTTTAAAGCATAACTGCCAAAATTTGCAACCACTCCGATTGTAAGGACGCTTATTATTTGAATAAAAAGTGAACCGTTTTTTGCCGAGTTTATTGACGGTTGACCACTAACGCGAAGGAGAGCGCACTTCGCCTATAGATTTAGCGAAGGTCAGACATAATCCCAAGGACTTTTTAGCGCCAAATAATAACGGTTGATGAAACCTGCGTACACCATTATTCCTCCGAAATGAGACAACAATCGAAGCAATGGATCGAGGCTAGCGCAGGTGCTCCGTGGAAGGCGGAGACCGTATATTCGCGCGGACACTTTCTTCTGTGACTGCGGTGGAATTCTTCTCATCGATTATACTCAAAATGGTAGGATGATAACAGGAGAATATTATGCGTTCCTTTTAGATCATCAAAGGGCCAAACTTAAGGAAGAAACGGGTGAGCAGGATAATGCTCGTGTTGACGTTTCGGCTGTTTCAGTGGAAAAAATACATGAAATACTTCGAATTGCTTTCGCATCCACTATATTTCCTACATCAAAATCCGACTTTTAAATTGTTCCTAACCTGAGAACCTTTTTGAAACTAACTCATATTTTGAACAAAGTTCATTTTCTGCAGGGATAAAAAGACTTGAATATCGGTCGACTAAATGTAATAAACTACAAGGATACTACGTTGAAAAATAAAAAATATCAATTTGCAGACAAGTTTTTAATTTCCTGTGGAGGTTTGCTAATTAATGAGCCACCCTCGTAATTAAAGAGATAACCATTTATCATCTTATACATATATGCACCTGATTACGCTCCTCCTGTTAAAAATTGTATTTGGACATATTTAGCTATGCGTTTGATAAAGATAACAAAAGCACAGCTTTGTTTGGTCGTTTTTGATCACTCTATTCAAGGTCGCCGCTACAAGTGTTGTCTTCAGAGTCCAGCTAAACATATTCACTGAATTGCCCTTTACCTCAGCTGTTAATCTCAATTTTTAAAAAAATAAGTTTCATTTGGAACGATTTTCTACGCGATTGATTAATTACAATGTACATGTTATATAAATAATAAATAACATGCATTTTGTAGTACGGAATTGAATATCTAAATGTTTGTGATGATTTGTGATCCATTTTTTTTAAACTTCTATAGCTGAACTAAGAAGCCATATGTAGTTTCTATGAAATTTTCATTAAGAGCTATGGAATTTAATGATCCTTATAGTAACTTTGCACAAGAATATTTGTTAAATTTATTTCTTCGATTTATAATTTATTCTATAGTCCGTCTAGAAAGTATCCGGAAAACAAAAAGCACTGCTATAATTTTACGCTATATGTTTTTATTACTTGAATAATAAAATCACAACAAATAATTCATCTCATTTACTGATACAATCTCCATTTAACTGTAAACACTTAACTAAACGTTTAGGTAATCCCGAAACAAGGTCAACGCTATACTTTTCGGTGATAGTGGCTTGTCCGGGCTTGTAAAACTGACCGAATCAAATCTTTATTTTGTGGTGCTGCTCGTTCTACTTCAATTTTCATTAGTCCCCATATGTTTTCGATGGGACTAAGATCTCGGGAAGCAGCTGGTCATGGAATTGTTGCCAAGTTCTGTTCTAGCATCCAAGCTTTAGTGTAGGCAGAAGTATGGCATCTTCTATTATCCTGTTGAAAACGCCACGCTTCGGGATATAAAGCACGAGCGGTTTCAAGAAGAAAGCCATTAAGAATTTGACAATACTTTGCATTATTAATGGTGCCATCAATTATACAGAGAGGTGTAGCGCCACGCTGAGAAATTGCTCCCCAAACCATTATTTTTGTGGGAAATTTGGAAATTTGAACGGTAACATGTTCTCTTGATAGGATTTTCAAATGATTTGCACCAAGCTGAAAACAACTTTCGCCAGACATAAAAATATCACTAAAATTATCGTCTCGAAATCGTTGGCAAAAATCTATTCTTCGTTGCTTTTGTAGAGGTGTCATTGCAGGGATTTTTTTTTGGTTTCCTTGATAAGTAACCTTGTCTTCTCAGTGAAATGCGGACAGTTTCTGGGCACACTCTTATTTGACGTTAATTTCCAGTTTTCGAAACCGTAGGCGCGGGTTTTGTCATCCTAAAGTCACTAAAGCGTTTAGATTGTTTCCGCTAATCTTACGCGGTCTTCCAGAAACTGGTCCATGGCTCATATCTCTTATTTTTTATCCTCTTTATTGTCTCATATACTGCATTTTTTCCGACTTCAGTCAATTGCACTAATTTTTTAACGTTTGAGCACCTTTTCTATATAAATATTCCACCAACTTTCTTCTTTCTACTTGCGACATTATTTCACAAATATTAAGCCTGTTGATAATCAACAATATTTGACAGCTGGTGTTGTTATATGATTTTTGCCATGGCCTACAGTCGGCACAACCTACTTAATGCATTACTTTTGTCTTATGATGTAACAAAAAAGAAATATATTAAAATTAAGAAAAATGATGAATTCCGGATACTTTCTAGACGGACAATACATGAAAATTTACTAATAAATACCTTAAAACATTTATAAATAAATAGATTTCAATCACTTCTTTTAATGGACACCTTCGCTCATCGTGATCACAGCCTTGCTTAGTCGATTTTGTAGGTTAATTATCGAATATTGTTAAATCAAAATAACGAATATGTAAATTGTAAATTTGAATTTTCCCCGTAAAGAACAAAAGCAGCAATCTATGTCTACAAAATATACCAAGGAAAGAGATTTTGTTTCAATGTGAGCAATGCTCATACCCGCGCCTAATCTCTGATTAACATAAAAATTAATCTACAGGTTTTTGTTCGAAATATTGATCAATATTCCCGTTATGAAGATAATATGTTTCCACAACGGTAGTTCGTAGTAAAACTAAAGCAAAATTAGTACTTGCCAACATCTCTGATGTTTGTAAAGGTGATTACTCAGGTATTATATGGTAATTGCTTACTGTGCAATTGAATACTTGAGCCAAAATTTAAGCAATGGGTTCGTTGACATGAATTTGTTGGCATATGCTATTCTAAAATTAAGAGTGAACATGTGCATAGTAAACACTTATTGGCGAAAATCAATCTTCGCTCTTACAATGATGTAAGTGGAAATTGCTTGCCTACAACATGCGTCTGAATGCTTCGCGAGTATACTAATGGTATGTTTGCATAAACAAACATGTTATGCACAGTGTTGTGTTTACGTATTTATGCTGAATACACATACCTGCATATTACGTATTATACTCTAGCAATCAAACTAAATAACGCGCATTTACATTTGGTTTTTATTTCAATTTATTATTGAGGGAACAATACCATCATTGCATTACTACACCACTAAACCATATTGTAGTATCTTCATAGCAGTAATAGATAACGCCTGCGCTTCAACATTATTAGCTGCACGAACAATCCGATTGAATGAACAGTATCGATTATTGCTTGCAAGTTTCAAATGCATACGTAATGGTAGAACATAAAAATGATGTTAAATACATCAGACGATAGGCAGAAGATACCAGCGTTATTTGCACGGTTGATAGCATAATAGTTAAGATGTATTTTGAAACGTATCATAGGAAATAATCTGCTATCAAACCACAGAATGAAGAAACAAGTTCGCAGTGGCGTTGCTTAAGTCAGATGCGGTTAATTAATCGTATATTACTACTATTTTTGGTACCGCAAAAAATGTTATATTTCATCATATATACTTACTACTTTCAGTAGAAATGAATATTTTGAAATGTAGTTAATGGACGAAAACTATGACGATCTCACTTACTAAAAAGTTAGCTCGATTTCCCAATGAAGGTCGCCCGTTTCACTACCACCGTCGTTGACTGAATATATAATTACACCCTTACTCCCACACTTCAAAGATAATAGGCCAGAAAAAGAATTCCCACATCCAAAACTGAACTCCCAGCCACAAGAGGGAAGTTAACTTTGAGCGAGTTGATGTCACAAAACCTGAAGAACGCCTGACGGTAGCTACAGCTAACCTTGATGGTGGAAGTAATATGTATAATCGCAGAGTATTATACAGTTCTAAGATAGCGGATAGTGAAAATTGTCAGAGGAACGACACGTTAAGAATCTTAAAGAATTGAAGTCCAAAAATCAGTTATGTTCAATTATTGTCGATTGAAACATAACGCATTTCTAGCCGATATATCTTCATGTTCCAAAAATTTCTATTTCTTGAAAGTGTCGAATGTATAGTTCACAAATTTTAGTTAATAGTAATCTTTATTTATTCTAAGTATCCATGTGGATAACGGAATTATTCAAAGAAATAAAAATAATGTTTACTAATGTGCGTAAGCGGAACCACCCTGGTGCTGGAATAAGGTACATATAATCGAAACAGTGATAACAACCTTGCATCATCAAATACATCATTTAAAACCATACACAGCATGCATATCTTGGTAACCTCACATCTATTTAGAAGCAGCGGCAACTGAGACTCGGCGAATGTTAAAGTATGATAGAAAGGGTGGATGTTGACCGTGCTTTTTGTAGTAAACATAGCGCAGAAATTTATTTTGTACTTTTTCTAGCAAGTCACTGTAATAACTTTGTATCTTACTAATGCATTATATAAGAGATCAATTGATTTTAAATTAATGAATTTACATGCATTACCCCCAAATAAACCCCATATGTCGTCATCATCAGTAGCTATCATCCGTATATGTTGGAATCAAGGATCTGTTTCTTTCTATTGAATCTTCCTGCGAAGGGCAACCCAATTCCATTCCTTGATGTCTTGGTGATAAGAAATATAAACAAGTTAGAAGTAAGCAGCTAGCGTAATGAAGCGCTAGAAGAACAGCTACTCTAACTGCCAGCATTCGCACACTCGATGTAGAATAAGTATTCAAAGTTTTATAAAATGAAGTGTTAAGTTTTCAATTGGTGTTGTAAATCTCGTTTTCCACTTTTAAGAGCTCCCAGTTAGATACGGTTCTAAGAAAAAAATGAATATCGTAGCGCTACATCAACGCAAGTTAAGTTTGGACAAGCATATCAGGTAACCATATTGTAGGACTATTGTTTATCGACGCTACTTCAGCTAATAACGAATTTTAAGACCTTCCCCAAAATCGAGTGGTGCCAATAATCCACCAATATGAAGATATTAATCTTGATAGTGCGTTTTTCTAACAGGGTAGCTGCCTGCCACCTAACAATATATCCGTTAGAGATTAATTAGATCAACAGCTCCCAAATCGCTGGACAGGAACTTATTCTTCAAGTATTTCTTGGTTTCCACGATCATGCAGCTTATCACCTTTAGATTTTATTTAATGGGGACATTGACACAAACAATTAATCATCATGGCAATGTAAGGCCAAATAATCTTGGAAAATTGCAAAATAAAGTTGTAAATACACTACGAATACTTGCTGACGTATGAAGAAATATTTATAATCGACTGGGTTACTGTTTAGCCAAAGGTGGCGATGTTTTTTTTTTTAATAAATTCTTCTATGGTACATTTTCATTTCAATTTAATAAAAATGTACCCTTGCATATGCTTCAAAAGAACTTTGAAAGTGTATAAATAGGCTGGCTTCAGCTTAGACTGTTAATTCAGTTTTACTACTGAAGATGATAGGATAATAGCTTAGCCATCGAGGTGAAGTGCAAGTGAGGGCAAGAGTGACGATGAAGTGTTTCGGTGTTTAATTCCTTTTTACAATCTTTCTTATTTAGCTTCGTCTTGTGCAAATTACTTAATTTTTGTCGAGAAAATGGTTCTTTATTTTCCTCTTTTACCTCTGTTATTCTTGGTTCGATCATAGCCCAAACTATCTTCTACAGTATTATCAGCCCACGTTTCTTATTTATGTTCCTTTCTGATAATGTTCCATTCCCAATCTCTATAACAACCATAGCTAATTCACTTACGAATATCGTTATAACTTAATAATTTATTCTTTAATACTCCAGCATTAGCAAACTATACGAAATGAAAGCATTAATCGCTATGTATTTTATATATTACGCGATGTAAATGAAAATCGTAGTTACGACCGCATACTTATTGAATAACTTACTTATTAAATTACCTAATGGGTCCAAACTGTACTATTTGAGTATCGAACAGGATGTAATTACCAACTATTACTTTAAACTTGCGCGCGGTGTTCCCAACAAGTCTTCGCCTCTCTAGAAAATTGATTTGAAGTGTATGCAATATTGATCCAATTACAGAACGCGTCTCCTCTCCTCATGATTAACAGTTACTAGTTACAACGTTAGCGTTTATTATATCAAGTATTATGAGGTTGCTTATCAGCTTTGTAGTAGTTTTGTTGAGGAATAAATAAGCAATATTCATATATAATACCTACTTGTAGAGAGTTGTAGAGAGCAATACTCAGCTTAAAGTTGTTTAATTGTTGCAAACAATCTACGTATGTTTGTAGTGAAGAAGTTGCAGTGTGGTAGCATCTATTGTACAGCTAGAAACCTATCTACTTGCCTATTATGACTAACTATTTAAAAAATTCTTGAAAAGTTATGAATATGGAGATTGATCTTCATTGTTTTTCTTTTAATAATGTCAGAATTCTTACTTATTTAATTCCTTGCTTCTTTTTACAGTTCAGTGTAAGATTAATCGCATGCTGTTTTCTTTTCCAATTCTCTCCAATTTCCTTTTGTTCCGCATTCCATTGTACATTTTTTAGACCAAAAAGAGGGACCTCTTAGTCCACTCCATGCTGATGGGTTTAGTAGGATAAAATATTTGTTTTGGTGTCACAGGCGAGCACTTTTTCCTTTAACTTTGACTATCTCATGGTTTTGGGTTTAAAACACATAGGCTAGTACTTACAGCCTAAAGTAGGTGCCGTTAACCGGGATGAAGTGAACCAGTAGGTCCTAACCACTTTACGATATAAGGAGTACAATCAATAAACGTTGACTACAAAAAAATTGACAATTTGCTTCTTGTGTGGTTTCAAAACTAGCAAATATTGTAACCTTTCTAAACTGTTATACTTTTCTTATACATGCCAACAACAAGGATGCGTAAAGAAAATGGGTGCTTATAGTAACCCATTACGTTAAACAGTTGATTGTCAGCAGGGTTTGACATGATGCAGCCCAGACGAAGCTCTGCGACAGGAAGCGAAACGTCAATATATTGGCGCACACTTACAGGTGTTGCTAGAATTATTAAATATATTTATATATCTTCTGTTCA
This sequence comes from Marronus borbonicus, assembly GCA_902655005.2. Taxonomy (NCBI): domain Eukaryota; kingdom Metazoa; phylum Arthropoda; class Insecta; order Coleoptera; family Scarabaeidae; genus Marronus; species Marronus borbonicus. Next base: position 6,427,465 of record LR737394.1, on the reverse strand, counting down.
TTATTTCCCATTGGCTAGCTTCGCCCTAAACTGCTTTAAAGTAAGTCTAAAGATTAACGAGGTTCAACTTTTAATCGCATTAAAATATAATAATTCGTTTTCTAGTTATCTTGAAATTTAAATCATTCGGTTGGCATCCACGAATTTTCGCAACAATTTTTAGGAATTAATGAAGTAATTTGTATGGTGTGCCGAAAGTGTAAGTATCATAGCAGGACAACTTTTTCTATGATGTATGCAAACACAAAAATATCTCGATGTACATGAAAATGCAATTTATTGAAGATAGGTTGGACTATATCGGTGGATGAAGTAAGACACACATATCCGCGTTCTTAGAAGTAGCCGGTTCCATTGCTGCATAGGATTACTAATCGCACAGTCGAAGCTAATTGCCAACACATTCGAGGAAAAGAGTTCCTTTCACTTATGTAGAAACGGCCGGCTCAGAAAAAAGATTATTACGTTGAAAGAGCAACAGCTCCTAAATGCGATTAGTTATATTTACGTGTTATCATGTGGCGAAATATAGGAACGCAACGGTAGCGAAAAGCACGCACGTAAACGCTCACACACACCTACGTATACCCATACAAATATGTAATTGCGGCAGCTTGAAGGAGATAAGATATAAGTGAAGGTGACGCTTCCGATGCCACAATAAATAAACCATTAAAACGTATAGCGGTGAATAATTAACCTTCAACGGCTATTTGTGGTGCATTCGCATCTAGCGAGTTAAGCGAGATAGAAGGAGGGAGGTCATCATAGCTTCACGGATTATTTATTCGGACTGAAATATTTTTATCCTTTTTAAATGACGCAGATCGTGGGTTGCAAATGAGATTTTCGACTTTCGTCGGAATTTATTGGCTATCGACTGTCTGATTTTCATTGCCTTTTTCTCCTTTCGTCCTTAGGCCGTTAGGGCGTTAAATGCTCTCAAAACAGAAAACAATAATTCATATGTTCAGTTTGTATAAAAAAACATTCTATTTTATTTAAAAATATTTGAAAAACACGTGCGAAGAGCGAAACACAAAAAACATCTGCTCTGCAATAACAAAATTAATGTTTAATGTAAACGAAATATTAAAGTCAAAACAAATAAATTTCGTGTTAGTGATTTCGTGTAAGCAAGTGACTTGCATACCTTGTAATCCTTGGAGTAACCACAATTTTGATTATATTAATGTATTAAATGATTTTTATCTCTGGTGTTTCTCTAACAAGATGCCATCATTTCTAAAACTGCGAGGCGCATTATTTTTGCGTAAACACTTAGAAACCAACGTCCCAATGCACTCGGTGGGATGTCATGTACGGTAGTAAAAGCAACCACTAAACAATGGAAAGATAAGGAACCTCAAAACTGGTTGAAGATCATTCCACGTCGGAGACAGGCCAAGCAATTTCTGATTGGACAGAGGCCTACATTCACAGCGGACCTACTAAGCAGAGACAGGAAGTCTCGCAATACCGGGCCTGCTAACAGGACGCTGTATGCTTAAGAAGCACGTGAGTATTTCGGGCCTGACAGAGGAAACAGCATGCAGATTCTGCCATGTGCTGTGCGAATATATAATATAGCACTACGGCTCTCAGAAATGGGCTCGAAATAGTCGTAACCTATGTAGAAGGATCACTTACAAAACTGCTAAATCTAGCAACGAAAGCAAAGCTAATGTTATTGATCTAATAAGAGAGGAACCACAATAGATCTGAAAAGGTCGCTGTGGGATAAGCCAAGAACCACCTCGGGTAGTAATCTAATCTCGGTACCAACGTTTAATCAAAATTACAATTTTATCACACAATTTTTTACAATTTTTTTGTAACTTTGGCTATTGCACAAAGGCGTATTTCTGACACCAGAAACATCTGAACAACAATAATTTGATGATTGTCGGCAGTGCAATGGTTGTTCCAAAAACTCGCCTTTTTAAATCTATGTGAGCTCGCTTTATTGTGGAAGACGATAGTCGTTGTGAATCGGTTTTTCGGAACACAACAATCACTTGTGGTAAACGGAAGGTTGTATGCCAATTGACATTAACCATTCTTCGATCTTCTAAACGAATTGCAGTAACATAATCTTAAATTGAGACAAAAATTGTGACCATTTTCATTGACACACTTCAGGAACGGATACCTTTGTTGACTTCTCATCTTGAAGCAACTCCACCGCGGATGGGTTTCATGTTCATAGGAATAATTCCAGCTTTCCCCACCATTCAGGATACTATAAAAATTCTTCTCGATAGCAATTGACGCAATCCGCCTATTGTTTTCCAGTTGCAAGATATGCAATCCAACAGCACTCTTTTTGATAAATGGTAAATATCACTAGATGTCATTGACCTGAGAAGAAGAGAAAAATCTAGTGTTTTCTTGTTCCAATTTTTGTGGAACAAGCGATAGTTACAATGCTTTTGCCGACCAAGGTCTACATAAGGACATCGGTTTTTTTTTTAAGTGGGTGGCGCCTTCAAGTAAGGTGGTTCTTGCAGCGGGAGCCAGATAATATTTTCTGCGACCTTTACGACTTTCGCCGAGCGGGCAAAGCGGCCACAAGTGTATCCTTTTCTTGTTATCTATTCATCGACCTCCAGGCCTGATTCAGCCATACTAGAACTACGATAGGTAAATACAGTTAGAGTCAAGGGTTGATTTGACGCGGCTCTTTCGCTCACTGATACATTCACCCCTTCTCTTTCTCTCCCTCTCAATTGTCTTTGTCTGAGTCCCGGAAGGCGCAAACAACGTGCTAATTATACCGGATAATAAATTTCTAAAATGAAAAAATATTTTTACAGCGCTTCAAGTCTGTCTAGTTCCATTTTCTAGGGAGCATAGTTTTGCAGTAATTGCCATTTCAATTTTGATGTGTCTTTGATATACTAATGCACCCGCATAAAAGTTACTTCTTTTGGCATATTCAGCTGCAGGTATATCACTCCTAAAGCTCTAGAGCAACTAGTCAGCTTACTTGAGTTGCGTCTCTTCACCGCCCCCTCAAACAGTTGCCATGCAACAGTGTTAAGTTCATTTAAAATACTTTCAGGCGCAGCATCGTTCATCGGCGAAAGATGTAAATTTTAATTTAGCAAATTCACTGTTCCATCATTTTCAACAATAGAAAAAAAATCAAAAGTAAAAACTTGAGCCACGGTCAAAATTGGACACCAACAAAATCCCAACACACGTAAATGAAAAATAGTATTTCCGCTCTTGCATATTCTATGGTAAGTGCTTCCTTCTGTCCATTCTTATTTAAAATAAAATCATTCATTCATATCACATTCACATCAAGCAACAAAGCACGTGTTTTAATCAAATTTGGACAATGACATTGTAACAATTTGCTCAAAATACTCCCAATGTGATTGGAATGAGACAGTATCCTACCCAATTGGATTTACGAGAGAAAAAATATCGTATGAGCTCTGTTGGATTAATCCAATATTTTAAATTGGATAGTCTCTTCCAATAAGTACACTCAAGAAATTATATTTTCTCGCCTGTAGCCATTCCTGTGCACATAAAAGTGGAAGTTGTCTAATAATCCTAGTTCTTGTAAACCAGGGATTTATTTGTTTTGTAAATATCCAAATGTGCCTTACATCCAAATATGCAACACCAGCTTATCATCAACCTTCTTTTGGCTTAAATACATTATGTTTTCCTTCATCTGCAGAGAAAATGATTTTCAAAATTCACTTCTCATTCTTTAACTAAAAAAATATCTTTCTTTACGGAAGTTCCGTCAATGCCCTGTAACCGAATACAACATAAATTTTCAGTTTTTTATAACCTAATTAAAATGAGGCAATGTTATTATTTATATCTTGCATATTTACATAATATGTGTTATCTTTCAATTCTGCAAATCAGAATATCGTCTGCGTGTAGTATTTGCGTGTTATTTGTTCTATGTGCTTCCAGGAAAAATATCCAATAATGTAGTTGTTTGCACATCATCTAAAATCATAACTTCGCTTATGTAATCCGTTAAATATCTCTACGCGAACTGAACAGTACTCTCGCTTTGTTTCGGAATTAATCAACTATAGAAAATAGATAATTAGCGCCAACGCAATTCTTGAAAACGTTTAAAAGATGTTTATAAATCGTGCTAATCGTTTTCAAAAAGAGATAATACGCGCATAAATACAGAAAGATAAATCGCGTTAATGCGTTTTGTGTCGTACGCACAATACGTATAAGCGCGCACAAGTTGCTATTGGTATATCGATCGTATGATTTAATAACAAATAAGCAAGGTTTTACATGTATTTGCGAATATAATCGCAAACGTGTTAATGACCTTAAACCGAGATATATGCATGTATACATTAACTATGGCATTAAAGTAGCGGTTTCCGTTTCAGTTACATATCTTGTAAACTATCAATTTCTAAGTTAACCTTGAACAATTTCATTGGCACAGGAAATGTCGATCATTACGAACAAATAATGCCGCTTTGGGAATGGTCAGCACGTTTTTACGTGGTCTCGAGTGGGCTGTACACACTGAGATACCTTTTAATCATGTACGTAATTATGTACACGATTGACTCGGTTTAACCGCGGTACGATAGGTACGTCTTTGGGTTACCTCGTTATTCACAAAACTGATTGGATACTTTAAAAAGATATAAATTTCGAACCACATATAGTGCCAATGGTTATAATAATTATAAATACATAGATTGAATAAGTACGGCTGTGCTCATTTGGTTCACAGAGATAGGGCAGCCCAAAATAAAGCAATCAATTGTTCGAATTCTGAGCCCTTGCAATTGGTTTATTGCTTTATCGGAGGAAGCCATAATATAGTAAATTCAAAATCACCTACAAGTAAGTGGCATTGGCAAAGTAACCAGAGAACTACCCCTTACAATCAATTACGTAGTGACATCTTAAAAAATTAGTAAAAAAATAAAATCATTTTAAACATAATATACGCAAAAGATGTTTTATGTAACTATATAGTGGCAAGAGTGCGACCGAATCGAGAGGCTATGTAGAACAGTTGGACACCAAAATGTTACCAGACACGAAAGATACTCAAAACAAACCGTCCAACAGAAAAAGAGCCAAACCAAGCTTACGAAGCAAAAAAGTTCAAATGTAACAAGACCAGAGAAAGTCTCTTTTAATGCAGCTATAAGATTTGTTAATTTATTGTTCTATGATTATCAAAACTTACAGTCAACCTCAAACAGGTATGAATATATTGTAATGTTATGACATTGTTTATCAAGGTTGGTAAGCATTACAACTTCACTTATTTACTATTTTAATTACGTGGCGAAGCAGTGTTGATGACTTCTTCCTTCCAATTTCACCCAGATTGGGCTTTCATCCTAGACTTACACATTTAATAAGATGAGATTTCGTAAAGAAAGTCTGTTGACAAGACCGTGTTAAGGCATATGATTAAATGGTTTTTTTTACATCAAAGATGTCATTTGACTTGGTCGATTTAGTCGAGATTAGAGAAATAATCGAGAAAATTAACAAACTTTCCAACAACGAAAATATCTCGTGAAAAACTTTAAAATTATTATGGGATCTTCTTCGTAAATAGTTCAGGTTAACACTTAGTAACGCCATTTGGACCTTCTAACCAACAAAATTTTACCACCTACGGATTTGGGATCACTGGGGGAAGGTTTTGAAAAGTCGGACCCGGGTTTGAAAGCATTTCAAGATCAGGATATCAAGATGGGATTTCAGGTACCGAAAATTTTTACGATTAAGTTTACGATTCTATTCAAAATTCAGCTGTCGGTTAGGGAAGAGTCAGAAAGCAGCCCTGAATATTGAATTTTATTCATTTTAATTAAAAAAAAGAATTTCATTACAATATATTGTTAAAGCTATCTATATCTTAATGTACTTATGTGATACATTTCCATGAAAAGCTGGTTATGTAGTCAACGCAAATGCTTCATCAGAATTAAAGCGAAGCTCGGTAGTATTACAGTGGTCGGACGACGCTGATTTCCTACAGCTGTCTGATAAATGATTGAATCATTTCTATGTTATCTCAGTCTATTTCTGAGACATTTATCCTACATAAACAGACTCATAATGTGAGTAAGGAACAGAACTTACATTCAGAAAACAATACTTAGCCAGAGCGCCCAGTAAGTCTCTAAAACAACCAGAAATAAGAAACGTTACGGATGGAATAGTTGGAAATTTGTAATATCTCATCTCAGGAGATGGGTGAAATTGGAACTAGAAGCTTTTTTATTTTAACAAAACGTCCAAACAATAGAATGACCTAATCTATATTTTAAAGTAAATAGGTTCGAGGTAAGTTTGGCGTGAAAAGGAAATTAAAAATAGGCAATCAAATACCGAAAGAAACTCACGATACGCTTTAAAGTATAAAGACTCCAGCTTCTTTCTCCTTTCGAATTCTGTAAGCGAACAGATCTTGGATATAGCTGGTAGCCTATTACATGTCTTTACTGACAAGTAGCTAGCGACCATTTGAATTAGCAGTTCAAGACGTTTATACCAGTCTTCCCACTAACTCACTTAAAGTGCCATTTTTTGCAATTGAATCAATTCATCTGTAGATTCCACCTTAACTTGCTAGTAAGCTGAAGATCTGTTTAATACGCATGTATACATCTCTTTGTCTTAAGCCAATTCTCTGCGGTTTCACTGGATCAACATGTAGTGCCAATAGAATAACCGAGTATTAATCCTCAGGATAACTTGCGAACCAGAAAATTCACATATCAAGATGTACTTTAATAATCCATCGATTTTAATGTGAATTTGGTCCCCTTGTAATGGCCTCACTAATGTAAATTGTTCTATGAAATGCTCTAATACACAAATGTGCACAAGATCTAGAGCAATTGGTACGCAATAACCACGTTACTTTGCAGTGGGTTCGAAACTCCCAAGGGATCCAAGGAAAAGGCAGATAAACTGGCCAAACAAGCAGCGAACATACCTTTCGTTGATCCTAACCACTTTTTTGGTCTCCAAGAGACGCAATTAAAACATGGGAGGATAACCGAAAGGCCTCGTACTGGGAAAGTGTTCTAGGGCAAAAACAAGCGAATGCACTTATATCGAGCGCGAAATCTTCCAGCGAAGATGACCTTAGACTACTGGCAACATTTTTGATGAATCACAAGCCCTAAAATATTACCTATTTAAATTAGAAAACGCTGAAGCTCAAATCTGTCGTCTATGCCAAGTAAATCTGGAGACGACAGAACGCATGTGTCGCTATTACTCGGTGCGCAAGATACCATTTTTCGCATCTACTAAACTGAAGGAAGAAGATTCTAGAATGGTATCAAGGTTTATTGAAAGCCTTCGACTATTCTAACACGCACAAAGGCAATTTGTTAGAATAGATTTATTAAAGTTGCAGTGATTAAAGGCATCTGTGTCATTGCCCGATTATAATAATAATAAAAATCGACCTTATTCATGTATCATTTATTTGTAAAAGAAAGAACTGTATTTTACATTATTTTCGACAAAATATTTGTACCTGAAAGTGGCTTACTTGTTGTATATAGGTCTGCACCTAATTAAATTAATACTCCAATTGTTGTTATTTTTACGTGGGAAACTTTATCAGCATATGTACATACATACACCGTAGTTCTGTCTCCTTGAATATTGTGATGATATTTTTATCAAGACTAGATTTATAGTCGTTGTTTTTTCCTGGTTACATAACGATTTATTACAGCAGTAATTAATATGTGCAAATGATACTTGAATTACGCTTAAATATCAGTATATTTTATAATTTGTAAATACGGTTTTCCCTAACAATCCATGCGAGTCTAAACTTTGACCATTACCAGTAAATTTTTTAATTAAATTTGTTACAACGATGTGTACGTTAAAATAAATATCCATGTTTTGGTTTTTCCAAAATCGTCACTTATGTAAAAGTGCGCGTAATTTAGAACGTTTCGCAACGATAATAATTGAAGGTAAATTCTGTGAACTTTCTGTTAGCGAAATGAGGTTGCAGAAAGTAAAGATGCGGGAAAATCTTTCGAACCCGTTTATAAATATGGCTTAGAATCCGGGCAAATTTTTCCTGTAACAACTATCTACCCTATCTGCACCTCTTCCAAATAAACCTATTGTGTTAACATGAAAATACATATATCTTACGTTGGAATTCGGCGAGTTCCTCTTACCGCTTGATTTATTACTAACGCTAATTTGTAACCACTCTTGTTTGCTTACTTTATTTGCGCTCTAAGCAGATTTTTTAAGCTTTTCTGGACGCGTGTGTTTCTGGGAAATCATACCACCTAGATCAAAACAAAACGTTTCGCATATTATTAAAAATAAACGCCCACAGATCTAGCCGAAACGTATAAAATAATCGTAAAAAGGAATTCATCCGAAGCATGTATAACTGCGATTTCGGATTGTGAACAGGAAAGAGTAAACGGAGGAAAAAATAACATTCAGAAATTTACATGTGCGTATATATATACATGCACGAACTATTTCTGCATGAGTATAAAAATCATGTAATTAATGACATCAATGTATCGCGTTGGCCGCACTCCAGTCTCAGAAGAGGCGCGTGGGCTTGGAAAATAAGCAATAGCTGACCTAGGCTAACTGGATAATGCGGTATCAAATCGTTAGTGTGCAATTACATATGTCGTGACATTGTCCAAGATTTATTTAATTGTCCGCAAAACCGTACTTCTATTGACTAGTTTTTACTTGTTTTCGCCTTTTTCAATCCGCTCGCTGCGTAATTAATTGTGGTCGTCCGGAGTTCGCATACGTACATATACATTTTATACGTGCTCACAATGTACTGGACGTGTTTGCTTCTTTAATTCAATGTTTTTCGTCTAATGTGAATTTCTTGCATCCATAACATGAACGTTTAACTCGAACAAATAATTATTGTTATATTTATGACATTGTTTATGGTAACGAGATAATGCTAAAGCACAGTTTATTGCTTGACGATATGGAAAAAAAAATGTCTTTAATGTATGCATACACTGCTGCGCAAAAAAGAGAAGCACTTAGATCGATTTTAATTTTATCTTCAGGATGTAATTTTTCAACTTCTTGGTGACATTCAGCTTTCTTATCGCAATAACAATACGGTAGCAGCTCGGTTTGTTGATGCACAAAAACGAGTACGATAACATAAATCCAAATATTTTACCTTGCTCTAATTTGTGTACCTGCATTCAAGAAAAATTTGAATGCAGGTAGCATTCAAATTTTTCTTCTAACTAATTTAGCCCAAGACAGCGTTCTAGGTCCACTGCTTTACACTCTGTAGACTTTCGATCTTAATCGTGCAGTTGATGAACATTGCAAACTAATCCAGTATGCTAATGGTATATGTTAGAAAATCTTTACTATCGTTTAAATAATAGATTTAATCGACTAAAGGTTTAGTTTAGTGGCAAAGGTCCTCTCTATGTCAAATGAAAAATCTACCTTTAGTTGGTTAATTAAATTGGAAATACCACATCAGCTACGTAATCCAAAGAGCCGACGAATACGTCAATATTCTCTGCATGTAGAGTTAATCGGGATGTAGATCCTTTAATTCCACTGTTGTTTTACAAAGCAACTACCCGCTTAGTATTTGATTATGGAGCCATTGTTTATGGTAGCGCTAGTGATGTTGTCCTAAGCAAAATCGATGTGTACCACCATGAATGTTTACGACTCTGTACAGGTTAAGAGCTACACCTATGAACGTTATTTTAGCGGAAACCTGTGAACTTCCACTCAAATTAAGAAGACAAGTATCGGCATCTAGTTATTTGATCAAAAACTCAATATTGCAAAATTATCAATAACGTTCGATAACTTATATGTTGTTGATTTAACATCTAAATACTGGATTTGTAAAAATCGCCCACACTAATATCGAAATATTACCTCTTGCCTGACTCCGGGTTTAGCTTGAATAACCCATGTTCTAGGCTAGTTGTTCCTCCAAAGTGTTAGTCTTACATCGATAGCCGCGACGGACATGCAAACTATTAATTTCTAAATTACATCTAATGATGGAATCTAGAAATAAAGCAGAGAAATGGAGAGAACACCATGTTGTGCATATGCTAACGGTCCTAACAAAACAGACTCTTTTGATTACGTTTTTCGTAAGCCCCAGCGAGAATTGTCAAAATCATTTTATTTAGAAAGTCATCAGTCAGTTTTTAACGCAGGATTAACCGCAAATCACGAAGGAAAGTACTTGAATACGATGTAAAGGGTTGTTTTATGTCTTTACGGTATCTTTTCTGATGTGCTTTTATTATTTATAATTTCTATCGGTAGCAATTTAATGCTCGGTTAATTTACAGTTTGTTATTTTATAAAGGTATGTTATTGTTCATCAAGTTTTTCTTTTCTTCTTTTGATCCCTTTTTTGTACTTAAATTCATCTGCAGTATCACGCGCGTTGTTCGTTAATTTGGCATTAACTCTGGTCGCCTATTAGTGGCGTTCATCGTACAAGAGGGTGTGTGTTCTACCAAGAATTTTTCTTGCGTCTCCCAAGAAACAAGATCTAAAGTTATTATTAATATAATACTGATGTTGCATTTATTTTATAATCAAGGTGCGCCCGCGATCTATTTTGGCTAAACAAATTTTATAAATCGTTATTTTACATATTTTAGGGCTTTTTTGTTGGATTTGCGTTAGAGCTTACGCGAGGTGCTCTTATGTTATGTACGTAGCTATGAAAACAAACGAGTTAAACATTACAACTTGATAATTGCGTTGTATCCTGTTACTTCTGCTCAACCCAATTGACAATGTTTAGAAAACAATATTCGTAATCTTGACATAAACGTTCCAGATATTTTTGTATTTATTGGCGCACATGTTAACGAGTTGCCTTGTAAACGAACGTATCTAAATACTTATACATACAGCGTTTCATATAAACAACTTTACTGCCTTCGTTTTCCTTTACGTTTAAGAAATTCTGATTACTGGGAATCGTATCGTTTGCAACTACGTGATGGCAATAGATTAAAACTAATTAACATCGACAAACATACGTTGTAAGTGAGGAGGTTCTGCAATCGAAATTTAAAAAGAAAAACTGCGAATTACAGCTGTTATTGTGTATTTACCTTGAAATACTACGAAGTAGTACACGTGGCGATAGAGTTTATTAATATTTTTGTCAGTTGACTAAGAGAGAAGCAGCTTGTTTACTCCGCTTAAATAAGTATTGAGCATAGTTTTGGATGTAACTATTAATTGATACGTAATCGAAGATTACCGAGTAAAGTACATAAAACTGTTCGCATTGGATATGCGTAATTAATTTTACCAATGTCTTTTATCAAATAGACTCGTTGACGAACTGCGATTATTTTAAATAAACAAACCGATGCCTTGGACTTCGTAATATGCAACATATGTAGTACAAGAGATAATGCACGATTTATAATCGCATAAATGCATGTGCGATATGCAACTATTATTTTTCCCGCTACTCCTTGCTCCTATTATATGGCCGTTATCCAAATCTTACTTTTCCGGTTGCGTCAATAGCGCGTGAATAACATCGATGTGTTTTGGCGCTTCAAGGCCTTCGACGCACATTTAATTTTTGGGATGTCCGCTCGTGATAAATTAGTGAAACAGTGACACTGTAATCTATATAACGTCGGTAATGGTCTTGGAACAATTTCCTCCCTCCCCCCCTTATTAGGTAGGTGCCTATTCGTAGGTACAGGCACAACAAATCAAAGCATTTCCAAGAAGCGATAACATCAGTGTAGCGTTATTTAAAGGAAGCTGCGTATCCTTCGAGACACGTTTCCCAATACTGCGGAACGCAAAATGAAAAGTAGCAACAGGATATTTACAATAAAATCTGCGTAGGTTTAACAAAGTAGTATCACTACTTTTTCCTTGTAGGAAATAGAACCATGGATATGTGTATGTACAAGTGACGGTCTTGCAGAAAACAAGATGTATTCGATCGTTTGATGCCAGGCAATGAAATTGTGCCAATTTGTCTTTACTTTGCCGTTTTTTATCGATGTAAGCAGAACGATTTTGAAATAATACTTTAAACACCAAAATTTCATTTAACGCCTATAAATGAAATGCGCGTGTATATTTTTGCGATTAATGCCGCGTTGCACTCAGTACTAAACAATTACGTATTTGAAGCTGTTCCTACGTAATTTCGTGAGAAAATAACAGTTTCTAAGTTTTGCTTGAAACTAACGCAACAGTTCAGTAAATTTAAAAGCAATATTTATCGTTTACAAAATTTTAACCAAAACTAGAAATTACAGAGAATTTACGTGACCAAGAGTGCAGCCTACTGCTTAATTTCAAATATATACTAGGTGCACTGAATGCAGATTGAAAAGCATAGGTGTGCTTCAGGTCGGTTTAGCTTTTAATAATAATAATAATAACAATAGTTTATTAAAATCAAAGTGTTTTAAGTCAACAAAGACATAGATGTTGCTTACATAAAATTAACCTAAAGTTGTATTAATGAATTGTTTAACAATATAGAAATTACATTTGATTATATGTCCTCCCGGAAAATAAGGACTGTTTTCGAGGAGACTCTAATTAATCTTTTAAGGCAAATCAATTTTACTGCTATGTACATAAATATAAGTCTCGAGTATGTATGAATAAGTTAGCGGATGATTTTTTTTGGTACACCATAGAAGGGCCGGCAGTGTTCACTAGGTCCTACACCCGCCATGCATCGAATGATTCGTTTCTGCATATGAAAAAAGAGAGGCATGAGGTGAATTGCCTCAAAAGACAATTTCGTAGGCCACTCTTGATTGAAAGTGACTGAGATATTTAGCACGTGGTTCATCTAGGTCAACAGCATTACGCAAAGAACAAATTTGAAATGTTGTTCGATTTAACTTGTTGACAATAAGGTCTCCACGGCAGAGTAATAGTGAAAGTCAGACCTAAGAATTGATTTTTTTGTTGAAAACTGAGGAAAGAACCATGTCAGGTTAGAGATTTAAAGTAATATATCTTTGCATTGAGCAAAATAGGAGATTTACCGCTTTTAAGGTATTTAACTTTTCAAGAAATAAGTTACCGGCGCGAATGGCTATTTTTTCCCTATGGCCATAGCAGAATTATCGTCTGAGGAAAACAAAGAAAGAAAGATTCGAGTAAGTAGCGAGCCATGAGGAACTCCCAAGTAACAGGCAAGATTCAAATTTATAAGTAATGCTCCTTATGCATACGTATTTTGTTCGTTCTTTCTGGAACTCCATATAAGCAGATAATTTCCCTAACAAGCGGACATGATGTACGCACGCAAAGGCTCGACTAAGATCGCAAAAGACAACAACTGGAAAACGCGCTTCTCTTCAATGAATTGAAGGATGACATAAAATTTATGTATAGCACAGATGGTCGATCTTCCAAAACGAAACCCATGTTCTCTCTCTTTAACATACCATATTCAAAAAGCTTAACTATTGCAAAATTAACTGAAATGGAGCGATAATTGTTAGGAGGAAATGTGTCAACCTTTTCGGATATAGGTCTAACAAAAGCTATTTTAAGGGCATTAGGAAGGATATCTAACTGAAAAGAGAGATTTATGAGGTAAGTCAGTGTCCCGCAAAGATAGAATGTTGTAGATTTCATCAAAAACAAGGAATCCCATCAGCACCATCTCACTTCAAGTTATCGAAGATCAGTAGAAATCCTTCTTCTGAGTAATCAAGCAGTTCCATTAGTTTGACGCTATGATATATAATATTGGAAAAATCGATGTTAGACATACAAGACAGGGTCTGATAAGGTACCTGCGAAAAGAAGGTTACGCTTTGGCATAAGTTAGGACGTTACCCAGAACCCTAGGCAAGGCGCAGTTCCCCACTTAACATGGTTACTTCTAATGGACAATCTCATAAATGAAATGTTGCCCTTCGTAGTCTTCAGCTTGGCAGCCCTTTTTTCGGTTTCTATAGGAGCTTATACAGTCTCTGGTCCAATCTCTTTGCTTCCGCCTTTTATTAGGTAAATCCATCTCTATCCAGCGAAAATGCTGGGGAAAGGCAAATATTACTCATCGTTGCTCTATTTTCTTCTTGCCTTAAATGTTCGATCTTAACGTACAAGTACTTAGAAAATAAGTTCTATTGCACCTTTACAATTATTTTGTAAATTAATTGTTCCTTGGTAATAAGTCGTTATTTCGGTACCAAATGCCCATATTTTACGGTTGCCGATATTCAATGGCTTCAGTTCGTTAGACGTTAGATCGCGAACTCGTATGGCATATTAGAGGCTGTAAAATAGTAGCGCTAAGGAACAGAGATTGTAAGAACATAAAATATTCTCTATATGAAAGGCATATCATAATTGACCGTGATTTATATTTTGTTATGTGCTTAATTCGGGTTTGATCATTAAAACAAATGCAAGGTTTGTTTATATGACGCGCTAGCATGGAGAAGTCGCGTAAACGTTGTTCTACGCCTCAATCTCGTTGGCATGAATCTTATGAAGCGACTTATGCTACTCTCACGAAATGGCTAAATAAATTGTTTGTAAAATCCTGCAGTTACGAGATCTTTTGACGTAACTTACAATAGACTCGGTACTGCCTGTAATTTTCAGCATAATTAAATAAAAATTTTTATTATTCACTTACTTCTCCACATTACAATAAGGATAAAACCGATACGTAAAAATATAACAGAAATACTCCGCGGTGTTTTCGTGCATTTAATTTGATTCCCAAATGCATTGGTTAGTTAATGTTGAATGGCGGCTGAAAATAACAATACAATCGTCCCGGTTTCCAAAGCCAGATATATTTCAAACGTTGACACATTTACGAAATCCCCCATTATGTAAATTAAACGGCCGCCGGCGTACATCGGAATCTATTATTTGTCTTTTGATATGCAAACGACTGCACTTGACATTGTATTTACAAATACGCAGAACGTAGGTACAGACTTGAACGCACATAATTTTATCGAATTCGGCACACACATGTGGGCGTTAAGATATTATATTAGCATTTGTTTTTAAAATTTTACAAGATAATTTTCGTGTCGGGAACACGTGAAACCCATTTTGCTAAAATCTAAACCGGGTTATTTATAAATGCTCGTTTTTGATGCACGTTACTTACATAATCCGTCTATATTGTGGCATAAAATGGTACGTGGGCCAATTTACCTGAACTTTTCGACTTCATTAAGTAAATGGGTTTATTATTTGCTATTTTCGACGTAGGAATGAATGAATGCGTTAATGAAATTTAGGTTTACGCGCCTAATTTCATTAGACAGTATGCTCAAGCTTAAATTTGCAATTAAACTTATTTTGACATACACTGCCGTTCAGTGAAGTTTGGTCATACAATAAAAATCTATTATATCACACTGTATACAATTATTAATACATAAAATTAGAAAAATATTAAGCATACACTCTTTTCTAAGGGATTAAAGCCATAAATTATTATGTAAAGTAGAAATATTGCGACGACCACAATAAAGTCCCTTTTATTATCGTTCCAAGAATTTCTCGGAAGTACCGATCTTTTGAAACGGGTCGTTTGGGGATTATTAACGAACAATACATTTAGGAAAGGTACCGCAGCATCACTCTTGTTTATTTATCACGGGCGTAAAGATATAAATTTGCTTCCTTTTACTGTTAAACGTGTGGTGGTGTGCATCTGTCGTTTTTGCGCGAAAGTTTTAAGAAAATTTACTTCAAAATGGCACGTGGCAAGCCTACCAGTGTAGAAAAACGTTCACGCATTATTACGCTGTTTGAAGAAGGATATTCGGAGCGACAAATGCTGAAAAAATAAATATGAGAAGTTCAACAGTAAATGGCATCATAAAGCGATATCGGACAACTGGACCTATAGAAAATCGTATTCGTCCTGGAGCATCTAGGAACAAAAGCTGAAGATTTTAGAATTGTATTATTAACCAAACGCAATAGAAAATTAACAGCGACACAAATAGCAGCCAAAGCCAATCGCGGCAGTGAAGGAAAAGTTTCGGCGAGTACGGAAAACGTCGGACCTTCATGGACGCATTGCCATTCGAAAACCCTTATTACGTCGGGGCAACAGAGCAAAACGG
This sequence comes from Marronus borbonicus, assembly GCA_902655005.2. Taxonomy (NCBI): domain Eukaryota; kingdom Metazoa; phylum Arthropoda; class Insecta; order Coleoptera; family Scarabaeidae; genus Marronus; species Marronus borbonicus. The sequence goes on along the minus strand of LR737394.1, from coordinate 6,411,323 downwards.
TTACAGTAGGCCCGTTCTCATCTAGATTGGTTGTTAGATGATTGGAAACACGTGCTTTGGAGTGACGAGTCAAAGTTTGAGGTTTTTGGGCAAAATCGACGAGTTTATGTCCGAAAATCTAAAACCGAAAAGTCATCCCGAACTGCATTGTGCATACATTGAAGCAAGGGCGTAGTTCTGTGTTAGTGTGGGGATGTTTCTCCTTTGCTGAGACGGGAGATTTATGCAGAGTGCAGGGTGTAATGAGGAAGGAAAATGATTTTGCAATACTCCAGAATCATGCAGTGCCATCAGGATTGCGTATAATAGGCCGTAACTTTACATTCATGCATGACAACGACCCAAAACACACTACGTTAGTGTGTAAGAACTATCTAAAGGAGCAAGAAGAACAGCACACCCTGAAAGTAATGACATGGCCTCCACAAAGTCCAGATTTGAACCCGATTGAGTTGTTGTGGGATGAATTGGACAGGAGGATCGGAAAAATATGCTCAACTTCACAAGAACATTTACGGAATATTCTGCAACATGAATGGATTAATATTCCACAATCCGTTTTAACAAAACTTATCGAAAGAATGTCTAGAATAGTTCGAGCGGTGATTAACAGCAAAGGAGGTTTTTTCGATGAAAAAAAAAGAATAATGTTCAGTATGTTATATTAGGCCAGAATAACTTTGAACAAAAATAAATAAAAAATATTTATTTATTTTTGTCGTTTTTACCTGTACATACAATAAAATTGCATTTTGTTTTTAGTTTCGTTTGTTTCTGTAACCTTTTCATGTTTTTTACTAACCGACGGAACTTCTCTGAACGGCAGTGTACATATAGTGATAACATAATAAAACCAATTAGTAGAAAATAAGTAACATAATAATAATAATGTGTTTTATTGGGCCGTCGCCAAACTAAAAAAAAAGTAAATAAATAGAATAAAAGAAATAAAGCACAAGATGCACGAGATTTCTTCAACAGTCATGTAAAAAAATATTTAATGTTATTCCAATTGCAGACATATGAAGAGCACTACAAAAATGTCTCGCTCCCTCACATAAACTTTAACGTCAGCCTTCTTTAAATAAAATTATATTCGGGTGTCCCATTTTAGTCCCTTAAAAATCTCATCATATTGTTTTTTTCCTCTCATCGGGGGAGCACAAAAGAACAACTTCAGTTTCAATGTGGATGGGGCGCACTGGGTGGAAAGTCGGTGAATAACGATAACCTACATACGAGACTTCTTGTTACGCTCGTATTCATCCATGCAAATCAACCCGTAAGCCTTCGCGAAATTGAGAAGGAAATTAGTGTCAACATAGCGGATCTTAAAACAGCACGATTTCATCTGTACCACATTATATTGGTTCAGTCGTTGACGGTTGACGACTTCGAAATTCTGCAACTGAGCCTAACGAAACGTAAAAGAAGATGCTTTTTCTATCGGATCGTGTTCTGCGAAGAGGCTACATTCTAGAATATTGGAGTTGCTAACAAACACAACTGTTATTATTGGAATAGGGATCGTTCTTACTGCATGTTTCCAAACGATAATCAGAACTGTTGCAGCAACAATGTTTGGTGCGCAATTGTATAATTTGAAAATCATAAGACCATAGGCAAGTGAATGGGGATAATTATCTACGTTTTTGGAAAAGATATCTTTTGCAGTAAGAGCAAATATGTGGTTCCAACAGGATGGCGCTCGTCCTCATTTCGCCAGAAATGTACGAAATTTCATTGACAAGACATTTCTTGGAAGATGGATTGGTTATGAAGGACCAGTTCGATGGCTACCTCCATCTCCTGATCTAACGTCACCAAATTTCTTCTTGACGGGCTACGTTGACGAGGGGCAGAGCCGTGTTAGCAGCTACCGGCTTCTTGCAGTAAAATCGCCATAGAATTGTCCATAAAGTTCTCGGTATGGCCGTTGAATTACTCTAAGGTAGAGGTTACAGCCATGGGTTGACGGAAGTTTTCTCCGACAGGAGAACTGCACCGTGGGCTTTCGAGACGAGGGAAACTAGACTCCGAACTAACTGTATCTAGGTGCCACTCCCGAAACAACCCATTGAAAATTATCTTTTAATAAGAAAACAATTATTCAACTCTATAACAGTAGAACGTATTGCTGCTCCTGGTACCTTTGGTGATTTTCGATGTGCCTACGAATAGAAATAAGCTGGCGTATCAGAGATTTGCGAGGAGGAACAGCCTTAAAATTTTGAATAGACATAATAAAATTGCCCGCATTTCAACGACGAGACACGCTGGCGTTGTTGGCAATAAACTAGCCGATACCCTTTCCAGAACAGAAGCTGAGTATACTTCGTTGAGATCAAGATCCCAGTATTAACTGAGGATCTTGATTTGTGAGCGCTTCTAAAATGTACGTTACCTGCTAGACCAAACAAGAAATTCTTCTAACCCGGGGTGAATTCACATGTTATAATTACAAAGCTTGTATGTACATACATGTGGTGCAGCCATGACGAAGTTCTTAAATGCTTTCTGACAAAATCCATATGTTACTCTACCAGGAATTCATTCACAGCAGCTGTGATCAAGACACGAGTTTTATCGAATGTTCGTTGTACGGAGTAAATAATAATCGCAACCACTCAAACACAATTTCTGTGATTTAGAGGGCATTTGCAGCGTTTCTGCTTCCGTCCCGTTTCTTTTCTTGCTGTGAGTTTTGTCTTATTCCTTTGATGATTGTATGTTTCCAATGCTCCTATACCTGAATCTACTACCTCAAAAACAATTTTAACGACTTTGCAGGAAGGGATAGATTCAGGCCCATATTATATGATAATATGTTATGTAAACAATATTTGTACGTATTAAAAAATAATATTCAGGAATATTTACTACGTAACGGATGGGTTGGTAGTTGCCTTCAACAAATCTGTAAACATTTATAATATTTCTGAGATATTAAGTAACATACCTCTAATTTATAATCAAAGATATCAAGTCATTATTTAACGTACGTGATTCTTAAGCATCGGGCAACTTATCATTGCAGTCTTACAACAAAACAAAATTGTTTAAACATTTAGTCATGCGACGAAATCATGCACAATTGAAATATGAACGTGATGTATTAATTTTTGAAATTATCACAGTTAATTAAAGTGCAATTGTGCGGATGGCATACAAACCATACGGTAAACACAATATGATACAGTAAATTGTTACATTGTACTTTGTACGCTGCATGATGTAACGCGGAATAACAACAGAAAAAAACGTGGAACTAAATATACGTTTATCTGCGTCCGATAGCTGTATACATTTCAAGATATAATTGAATAGCGTAGAAAATAATTAGGCCGTATGATGTAATTGCAAATATGTAATGATCTATGTTTAAATATATGCGATTATGTTAATAAATTAATAACGTTTTTTTTTTGTCAAATCTTATCGTGAAAAATGTGCCGCAATAAGAAAATATTTTGTACCCATATTAGGGTTATGAGCGCACTTGCTTGGCCTTGTATTGTAAAGATCAGGGCTAATCCTTTTATAGTAATAGCAGTATGAGCTAAGCAGCTGAAATAAGAATACCTACAGAAACGTAAAAGGTAAATCAATACACTCCAGGAAATTGTAAACGTACTCTAATGGAAACGTATAATATATTAGTATTATATCTCTCTTCCGATATATGTACACATATTCCTTAAGAGGCGTATAGGTCTATCTCTTTTTGATAAATATTGTTACAAATACAAGAGATTTACTATTAATTAGATCTATGCACGAATTACGTATTTTTATTACATAAAAGTGCTAGTTCCAGGTTTTGAGTCATGAAGCAGTATATTAGAACCGAGTTTTCGAAATTCTCCCTTTTGATTTTTTTAAATTCTTTCTTAATTTAGTCTTTCTAGAACTATTAAATTTGCTACATTTTGAAAATTTAATATAAATTCAAATAGAAAAAGTACCATAGTTTCTTGGTGCAACTCCTTCCAAAAATTTCCACGGTTTTGAAATTTTTGGAACTATCTTGGAAACTAAAGATATTCTGCTGGGTTAATAAATATTATTATTACAACGGAGATATTTTTTTAAAATATAAATATACCATTGCATAGTTTCAAGAATGCTGCAAATTATTTTTGGGAAAAAATATATAACGGGCGACTGGGTACCCCATGTCCCCATTTTTGTTATAGTTTCTTTTTTTTTATTTTTCTAGAATGATATCACTCCTACGTAGAAAATGATGCTGTATAACAAATTTATGCAGCCATTTTTTAATTAATTAAAGATAATATAGTTTTACCAATCACTTCGGGCGTACTTTAGCATTAAAGGGTCAGAAAACCAATAAAGATGCTATGCAATTTCTGTGCTCTACTCAATTTTAGCAGCCATTTCTGTAGACTCACCTTTACTTTAGCCACTATTTTTGATAGTATAAAGCTGTCTAGGAATACGTTTGAACGCCTTCGATGTTTGGAAAGCTCACTGAAATCATTTCAAAACCTGATCAACAGATATTTCTTTCCCAAATTTTGGGTCAAACAGTGTTCTCTTTATTGAATAATTGTTGTTTTTTGTCTTTTTGTTAGTTGGCTTCTCATATATTTTACATTATTTTCAGTATAGACGCAATTATCGCTTTGGATAATTTAAAATTAAATTTTATTTTTTTTAATTTAAATTCTTGTTCGTTCTGTTTGTGTCTTTCAATTACTTAAAATTTGTCATTAACACTTCATAACTCTCCTAATGAATTTCTAAATAATGAATATTGAGTTTAAGAAAAAATTGAGTTTATTTAACAATCCAGCAAACAACACTATAGTATCGTCACACTCCACATCACACGAGTTTAATTAATTAGTTCGAAACAGCTGCTTCGAGGATGCATGGATCTTCATCCACCCTACGACCGAATAATGTGGGAAAAAACTCTAATTCTAATATGCCTGTTCCATCCCTATTCTCGTAAAAAAATATTATTTACAAGTTGAGTGTAGGCTTTCACGACCGTAATCCATAGTAGAAATGTCTTTCGGGTGATGTCGCGTAGTTAAAATTTTACTTGACGTTTCGCTGACCATGCTGTCATTTTCTTCAGACTTCTAAAGACTTTAGAAATCTTCTGAAGAAGCTAACAGCATGGTCAGCGAAACGTCAAGTAAAATTTTAACTACGCGACATCACCCGAAAGACATTTCTACTATTATTTACAAGTATCTACTTTTACCGCCTAAGCACCCTAAAACTAAGATGTGCGAAAAATACGAATTGGCGAAAGGGTCTGTTGTCAACGTAACATGAAGCGTAAAACATCATTCGCTCATACGGTTGACAATGTGGATCCATGCAGCTGTTCCGCACTAATTCAAGTCGTTTGGTGCGGAGTGTATCGTCGAGTACTTCCCCTCTGGTTTTTTCATTACTATTATTATTATTATTATTGCTAAAACTGAGAGACGTGGGGCACAAAAATGCGGCATAGGTACCTCAAAATCGACGAAATCCACGAAATTAGCAGAGACTAGACTCTCGGGCAAACCAGTAGGCAACACGAACCTATTCTCATGAGATGAATAAACACGAGTCAGTCTAGTCTCTGCTAATTTCGTGCAGCGCGACTCCCTTCTGCAGGCTTAGTACGTACGCAGTCGTAGATCTGAACAAACGATTAAATGTATTTTTCATCATTAGCAGTTGTTTTCATTATATATAGTCCCGGTTAAGAATATCTAAGGCAGAACACTGGTTTAACTGCATCATTTGAAATGGATTTACTTTACAAATCCCAAAAAGTACATCAAAAGCTCATTTATTTTGGGTATTGTTAAAGTATTATTTAACCTATTTAAATTGCAATATTTCCCGTTGTTTAAAGTTGTTATTTGCTCATGATCTAACTCTTTAGATTATTTTATTTTTCGCCGCCTAAAAAATACAGACTTACCGCAGCCACTACCTCCAACAACGCCCCAACACCTCGTCAATGTATTTAACAACGTAAAACGACAAGTAAAGATTTATGTTCCAAGCTAAGGAGATCACTGATTTACACCTGAAACAATAAATTTCTTCCATAATTACTTAACTAATCGCCTCCAACAGGTGCATTATGATAGTGATATTTCAACCGTGTAGCCGGTTACATCGGGCGTTGCACAGGGCCGTAGACTAGGACCTCTTTTATACATCATTTATACATCTAATATTATAAAAAGTCTAAGGTATTGCAATTAACACATGTATGCTGACGATACGCAATTCTTTTACTCTTTTTCAACCATTAATGCGCATGACAGTATTTTTAGGATCAATTCTGATTTGGCCTCGATTGTGACTGAGTCTGCACGACACTCTTTATCTATTAATCCGAGAAAATCTTGTGTACTGGTCTTTGGTCGGAAGAAGGCTAGGGCGGCTGTTTTGGATGATATTAAAGGAGTAATTAATAATGTTACTTTACCTCGTTCAGATAGTGCCCGTAATTTGGGATTGACTTTGGATACTGGGTTGCGTTTTAAGGAGAATGTGTCTTCGGTTATTAAAAAAGCATTTTATAATTTAAAGCTTTTGTATGGCTGTAAGTATTGTTTGGAGCTCAACTTAAGAAAAATATTGTGCGGGTCACTTGTGCTCTCTCACCTTAACTTTTGCCTAACTATTTACTATCATTGCCTCGATAACGTTGATACAATGCGTTTACAACGGACACAAAATGCATGTCTAAGATTTATTCGTCGATTTGATCACGTCTCGCCTGCCCTTAAAAGGGCTAATTGGATGACTATTTCATGCAGAGCGGATTATCTTTCCACCATTTTTTGTTATAAGATCATTTAGAATAAGAAGCCGAGATATCTGTACCGGATATTTGTGTTTAGAACCGATGTGCACGCGATTAACATTAGATCTCGGGGGTTGTTGACGCCTCCGATACATCACCTCAGAATATTCAATAGGTCTTTTTCTTACAATATTGTTCGCTTATTTAACGCCATCCCCGGCGCGCTACGTGTTTTATCTCCTGTAGCACTGGCATGTCGACTGCGTGGACGATTTAGTAGCTAATATACTCCCAATGTATTATGCGATTGTTCATATTTCCTTTCGGTGATCGTGCGTTGACCCACATAATTCGATACTTAGTTGACTATGTACTTTTCATTATTACTACTGTTATTGCTATCGTTATTATACTGCTTTTCGCTTTGTATTTAGTTAATATGATTGCGATGTTCAGGGGGAATAACAGCAGCTTGCTTTGCAAGTGGCTAATCCTGAACACTTTGGCTATATTTATTTCTGTTTAATTTTACGTTTTTCTTTATATTCTATGTTACAATTTATTAGTCAATAAACTTTAAATATGTCCAACATTATTTAAAGTTTAATAAAAAATAATTTAAAACATAACGCTATCGATTAGCTTTTTTTATAATCATATTTTGTATATTCAAAAATTGTATTTATCTATTAAACCAATCTTGTATAAAAACTTACATTTACAATTGGTTTTTGTTTCTAGATTTTGTAATCATAAATTTTGCGTAAACCAACGGTAGCCATATCTTTTATTGCTTTTTCGCTGTTTATGTCGCGCTTTTTCCAAATTACATTTCTCCTAATAAAACCGCTTCATACAGAAATCCTTACCAGATATACGCTATTTATATTTTATGAAGCCACCGCAAACAGTTTCTCCTCAGAAATGTAAAAAAATTCCATTTGTATTTTTAACATGTACGTATTGCGCGTATACGCGAAGTGGAATAATAAAAAAATAAACTTTATATGTATATATACATATATCGATAATATTCCTACACTGTTTCAATTTGCATGCGGAAATATTCAGCTTTCGAGCTTTCTTTGAGGGTGAGCCGGCTCGGAGCGAGGCATCGCATTTAAAATTCATTATTTGTCAGTGACACATGCATCATCCGTTGATCTATGTATGCGTTGATCCCCGTCGAATACGTACGGGACGTGGCGCCATGTTCGTAAATTTATGAAATTTATATAATGAAAATGTTCCGCTGAAAACGCGCACTTCGTCCGTGAAAAATTTACATTTTGCAAGAGCGGAGAAAAAATTTCTCGACGGAAAATGCAATTCGAGATCTCGGTTTACGGGAATATGTTCTCCCATAAAACGCTTTGCCGAACATGCTGATATATTATAGCTCTGCCTTCCATCTACATAATTTTAAAAATTTGAATTAGATGTTATATCCTTTTAATATACTATTAAGACTGGAGATAGTGAAATCTATCTCACTAAATTAGTGCTCTGATAAGGAACGTATGTGTAATTTGCAAATTAGCTTGGTTGCCCTTGACAGCGGGATGTAATGGAATTTTACGTCCCTAGGGCGTCAAATAAGATATCTGGGCTGAGGAAGTAATGTCACAAATCTGGAATAAGGCTCTCATTTTGCCTATATAGGAAAAGGACTTTAAAACTGACTCCATCATTTATAAAGGGACTGCTTTGCTGGATGTCACTTACAAAATACTATCAGCGCGGGTTAAAAGCAAAATAGAAATAGAAACAGCAAAATTACTCAGAGAGTAGCTGGCAGAGTTTCGGAAAAAGAGGATCAAATTTTAAAGTGGACGTAATACCACGAATATGAAATACCTGTCCACATGCTGTTTGTGGATTTCAAAGAAGCGTACGATTTTATGAATAGGAGCGAAGTAATAAAGGCCCTGGAAAAGCTACGAATCCCAGAAAAACTGATAAGATTAACAAAAATGACACCACAAATAGAAAGAATGAAAGAAGGAAGGTAGTGAAAACCGGAAGGGAAAGGAAGAAAGAGAGACTCAGAAAGAAATCATCAGAAGATTTAAAGGAAAAACAAAGAACAAATTGGCGATTTAAAACAATAGATAGGGTCAGTAGAAACAAATTGCATGGTTTACATTCCGCCTCTTGAAGAAACCTCCTATGATTGTAGGCGAAACGTCGAGTTTTCGATTAACCATGACACGGTCCAAACCCGGAACACGTTTAATTTTAACTAACTCTGGCCGTGGAAGCATATGTTATTATTTCATGTTCAATCTAATTTTAAAAACAATAAGTTTTTGTTTCTTAACAATCGGTTAGTGATGTTTAGCGTTACTTGTTAGTGATATATAATCTATTAAATTACGTATATGGAAGTCCGATTCTTCTGACATATGCTGTACGTGTTTCAAACGCTTTTACATGGTTGTGAATTAAATACGCTCCATGCAATTTGATAGCTTTTAGCACAAAAACGTATGACTTGACATGCACCAACATCGAGAAGCTGAGCGTAAATAGCCAAGCTTTTGTATGGAGTCCAGTCTGTCGTTGTCATTTATTAATGGTTTAAATGTATTTCTAAATTCGAGCCAATGTTCGTAATTTCCGTTGAATTTGGATAGACGTATCTGAAGCAATCTTACATTGAGTGTATTTCTGGCAACGTTTGATGAATTACTTGCTAAAACGTCTTATTTATCCACCATTTCATTGGCGCTATTTTGTTGATTTTTGCTTAGCAAAACCTTTGCCTTCGATGTACGTTCGTCAAAATCGTCTCGTTCTAAATTAATTTAACATTGCACTTCATCAAATTTATCTTCAGCTACTTCTTCTTTGCTTGAGTTTTGCACCACGTTATTTACTTTCTTATGTAAACTGATTCAAACTTCTAATACACGATGGCACATATTCTTCTTCTGATACAACTATTTTACTCTTTTTTGTTTTTTCTTTTACTATGCCTACTGTCGAAATGGAAATTAAGTTAAATTTGCTAAACACATACATCTCGTATATTTTGAACAAAGAAAATCGCTCATGTTCTACAATTTATGATTTTGCAAATAATTCATGAAAAATTCCTTGAAGGAATCCCACGAAAACTGTCTTTCTTTGATCTATTATATTTCAACCATAAAGCTTAGTTTGCGTATTTATCCTACTGTAGAGTGCTGCACATATTGATTTAGAAAAGCTCAGAAAGGCGCTACTCAAAAGTAAATGTAAATATATGAACCATATTCAATTCCTTGTAGCGTAGCTGTGAAGTCCTAAATTAACAGATATTTATACAGCGGTCTATTATTTCAAGCGACGTACACTGCTCCGAATCATGGGATCTGATATATTTTTTCACTAATAAATCAAGTCAGATATGATGCAAGATGAAAAGGAGCGCCTGTCTAATGCAGGCTATCGTTTAAAACGCGTAAAGAAAGCAACCGTAACAAATAGGTGCAGCAATTACTGTCTTCTTTTACATCCACAGTGCATTCTTTTATACGGACACGGTATATACACGTTGCAGATAGATATATATAGTCCATGAAGATTTTGATTAATGAACTTGAATAGGCTAAATTGCCGTAACTTATAAATCAATTACACATACCCAGGCAGGATGTAAATGTAAAGTAAAATAATAAAAGGAGTTGTTTTTTCTTGTAGAAGTGTCGAGAAAGCTGCTGTTAGAAAAGGATTTGCGCGTGCAACGATTGTAAAACCTGTTACTGGGTATAATTCGATAATTTCTGTTGCATTGATTTAACATACCCTACCTGACGCTTTTTTTCTTTATAATGTTATATTTTCGTGGTTTGAAGGATATCTACCGCAGTCTGTTTCGGTATATGTCCTTTATGAAGAAAGATGACCAATTGCTTTGCCTAAATACAACCTATATATCCATCACAAATACATAATACCATCGCGAGGTATTTAACTACCTTAAATGTGTCTTCTGCATGTAATTCGCAACGTAGAAACGTCTGTATGTGTCATCGTAAACACACCTAGTACGAGAGCGACGCATTTGGCTAGATTAAGTGTGTCTTAGTTCGCGACTATTGGTTTATTAGGAGCACCCCCAACCCCCAATCTGCAGAACCTAATCGTTTGCTCGCAGCGACAATATAGCAGACATATCCAATAGCTACTACAAATATGCAATGCAAAGCACGACTATCCAGGCGTTCTCGCGATAATAGATATTTGCTACGATATGTACCTTGTATGAATGCTCACAGTGACAAGTACCAACTTTCGTGCGGTGTATAGACTTTGTACTACGCATACCCGAAATAGCGGAGGATCGTTCGTATTTCCCTTCCTCCGCGCTAATTCTCTGCTGCCTAACGCTTGTCCGAGACTAATCCCAAGGTTTCCGGCAGAACTGCTAGCGGTAACTCCGTCGCAATTAGTCTTAGACCAGATTTCTTAGTCTATATCGCTTCACTATTTGCAACTAAGTCTTCTCGTTAAACTTGAAGCGGTGTCCTTAACCTTATGTATTAATTTAGTTAAATAGAATTAATTTTCAGGTTAACTCGAGCACCTGCAACAAGCTAACGTAAAATATGCGAGCACCTAAGATAATTCAGGGTTGTGTATATTTATTGGCCAAGGGTCTCAGGCTTCTGGTTTAACTACATTATAATAATTGAAAGAAGAATGCAATAAATAATTTAAATATTTTGTACTATTAAAAAAAAAAAATTAGCATTTCTTATGATATAAAATTTCGAGTAGTCGTAGAATTGTGCCAATCGATTCCGCTAAAATATACATTACCATCAATTTTCAATGCTGATAGCAATTTGCGAATATCCTTTTCCATTCTACGCTATTAAATAGGTATAGCTTCACTAGCTCGAAGCGTTTTTATGGTTTATTTCAACTCAATTGTGAATTACGCTGCCATATATTTTCAGCTGTATATGTCGCTGCAGAATTTAATTACCGCATAAACCATCCTTATAGAATTTTAAAATTTTTCAACCATTATTTCACAACCATTCAATAAACAAGTGGAGGTTTATGGCTATTACTGAATTACACCATGGAACCAATCGTATAACGCATAATTTATAACTTCCTCTGGCGTAGCACAATCAATTAGCGAATAATTACTTTATGATTATTACCTTCTTATATCTAGTTATAAATTATTTAATAGGGCCCGCGGGTGACATGCGGAAAATAGTATAATTCACAGTATCGTTCGATATTGTATGGATTAACGCCGCGACGTATTGTTTTCTAGCAATTAAAGATTTTCAATTAGGAACATGTTTACCCCTGATACGATGTATCATACGATTAATCATGGTACTAACTCCAAACATTAGGCAATCGAGTGCCACGTAATATGATATTCACTGAAGGATGTCAACATCGCTAAAGAGCTTGTTTTAACTCAAACGCAAAAACCAGGAATATTCTAACCAATACCAAAGTCTAAAGAGCAATCGTTGCTGATAAAACAATCTTCATATGCTATTACTCGACTTATATCGATATCCGTCGAATGTGCAATTTTTGCCTTTCAATTCGAACGACACGGATGCAAATCCCGGCTGGGATGGTTGGTTTTTAGTAACGGATAAAGATCTAGATTGCCTTCTTCTCGGCACCGAATGCACTGTATTAATATGATGTGTGGCACGTTAAAAATCCCTACCGGAGGTTCTAGAGGTTTGGTTAATGATTACAGCACTTGCTACCTAAAAGTACAAGGTGTAACCAGACAATAATAACACAACAACAACGTTTACGTATAATGACACTACTTAAGGCGTACTTTGTTAGATTTAACATTTGGAATATTTAAAGATTTCTATAGATTCACGGATTTTTCAACAAGCAAATGAAACAAATAGGATTTGGTAGCCAGTTTTTAGTCTGCGCTCAGGCAGCATCGACCGAGTTACACACAACAATCTCGTACAATGCTCGCAAACTATCTTTGCATTGGATTTTTTTTTCAATCATCAGGTGCACTTGTCGAAATACGTGTACAATGACATGAATCAGACACAGAAATGAAACCAAAGCTCTCAAAGATAAACCTCACATTGTGAAGCTCACATTTATTGGAATTGAATCGCCAAAACCATCAAACTAAATAAAACAAAAATATGAAATAAATCGTGAAAACCTTCAGCGACAAGTAAGTTAATGTGCCGGGTGAGCTCGCTGATTGCCACGCATTTCTTCAAAGCGAGGAATTCACATTTCTCGCTCCACATCAATTTTGAGCGATGTTTGCTTTTATAGCTGAAGGTCCTGCTTCACATGAATAGGTTGTCGAAAAGGGAATGCGGGCCTTTGCCGCTCTTGAACTCTGAAGACTTAAAATTGGAAGAATCCAATTTTGTTTTCACGCTGTTGTCGCAAGAGAATTCAGGTAAATTCTCTTCTTCTTGCAAAGTGAATTCTGGTGGAGCTTGAGCACGGAAAGGATCTTAGATCCATGCAAACTTCTCGACATTGTCTTCCTCAAAGTATTTTGCAAACTAGTCAGTGAGCTTTGAGATCGGTTCCTTGAAAAGGAGCAGCCAGTATTGTGAAAGAACAACTTTATTAGAGGCCACGTATTTGCACAATTGAAGGATTTTTTTTTATCCACAACTGCACTGTTCCTACGCAAAATCTGCAAGTTATTGCCTTGCACAGATTCAAGGGATTCCGTTTGTCAAGTATATCGTGCAAATACGTTAGCTTCAGCAAAAAATCGAGTTCGGTAAAATATATAGAGTTTTCATGATCTTTCTCTTGTAGAAAAGTGCGCATTTCTTGACGTAGTTCGAATGATATACAAAGGCTGTGCGTTCAGCTCTCATGTCCGTATATACCTTTCTGAAAAATCTAGCTATCAGTGGCCTAGTTTTTATGTAGTTTACGACTTCTACGACATGTTCTAATACCAAATTCAATTGAGAGCTCATTGACTTTGATGCAAGTGTTTCCCTATGTATCATGTAATGGGTCCACGTAGCATGCAGGCTTTACTGCCAATAAGCGCCCACAATCCTCAATCAATACACATGCTGATGCACTCTCCTACATCCTAATCATTTTCGGTTATAAACTTGTCGAGCATCTCAAATAAGTCCTGAGCCTTTGTGCTTTTAATCATGCTCATGCAACGAGAATTTTTTCATCCAGGAAGGTGTGCGTCTTAGTTACTGTCGGTAGCCTCATGAAGTTGCAGAACAAATTTCGTGCGTGTCATTTTCTCTATTGAGTGGTGCCATATTTATACTAACCGCCTCACCTACTTAGAATTTTCCTGAAATTTCGACAAGGTCCGATATTATGCTATGTCATTCCACTCTACTGGTAAGTTCTATACACTTCGCGGAATATTCTAGGTGCTTCGAGAATGTTCCATACCTTCCTATAAAGTTCTACAAGTTACGCGAACGATCTGGTCTCTAGATGTTTTATAAAGTTTCATCCGAGTTTCGAAGCCGTTTCGAAATTTTCATTCTAGAATATTCCAAATCGCTATGCCTGCCTCTCTACGCAGAAGTGCCTCGTGACGCCCCGACACCCCACTTAGGGAACCCCTGATTTACGCAGTAGGCACAATTCTACAATTTATGAAGATAGGAACAACCAGTATTTTACCTATAAATTAGATTTGATTGGCAACTGGTATAACCCGCAATGTATAAATACGTATGTAGATAGATACAATATTTGTTGGTATAATCTTAAAACGAGTTCAGGCTAACACGGCGAGATATATATGTATGCCTTACTACATACTTCCTTCGCTGCAATTAGATTAAAATTGCATTCCGAGAATTTCTACTTTTGCTGAACTTGAAAAAGGAAATATGCGTAAACATCGCGCCAAGAAAGAAACTAATTTGGTTTATATCCGGCGTATATGCAACGTCCGACGATGGCGAAGAGTTGGCAAAAAGGAGCAACCGAGTGATTGATTAAGTTCGAGTTAATTAATCATTTAAACGCGAACGAGGCCGAAGCAATTTTGAAGTCTTTAAATAAATCGAATTTGTTTGTATAAAATACATACGCGTTGCTCTTTTTTTCCCTTGGTTCGTTCGGGGTTTGGATGAGGTGTTCGAAATTGATGTTTTCGAGTTTAACAACCAGCTATTGTTGTCGGGGCGGCGATTGTTCGATATAGTCTTTTCGTTTGTATTTTGTATTAACCTTAACTTATTTGATTACTTATTTCACGCTGGGACGATTTCGACGGAAACTAAATTAAGTTATTTCGAGGTACTTAAGAAATACATTACTAACACACGTATTGGGCAATTGTTTTTCGCCCATGCCGTATTAAAGCTAACTTAATGCGGTGTAACATACAATAACGACTGGTATATAAATATAACTTGATTTATTTGTATTTTTTTATATCAACTAGCGTTTACAATGATCATCGAAATCGTTGCCATGTTTGATTCAGTCCATTCCATTTCAATTCTCTTAAGTGGAATCTCCTGTATATTTTTCTGCGTGTACGTTTCAAATTTAGACCTTTTCACGTTTCAATTT
Organism: Marronus borbonicus; assembly: GCA_902655005.2. Lineage (NCBI taxonomy): Eukaryota > Metazoa > Arthropoda > Insecta > Coleoptera > Scarabaeidae > Marronus > Marronus borbonicus. Next base: position 6,395,983 of record LR737394.1, on the reverse strand, counting down.
TATATCTCGCGTAGGCAAACCTATACACATTAATATAATGGGCAAGTAAACCTTTTATTCCGCCGATGCCTATCGCTCTTCTTTTCCAACGAACCGATCACCATTCATCCCTGAGTACAAATAATTAAATTATAGGTAACGTCAGCTAACCGGGGAATTATTAAAATGAATCAGCCGGAAATGAAAAGCTTTGTAAGTTATGTTGTGAATATTTTATAGGCAGACGTTGTAGTCCTTCTCCTATACGCCCAAATAACCCGCTTTTCCCGTTTTCCATCTTTTTCTCTTTGCGGATCTCAACCCCATCGAAGGTCGCCCCCAAGCGTAGCACGTTTATCATTCCTTCGTCCTCTTACTTTTTCCATTTCTCTATATAGAAGGGTTCATGCGAGGGCGTTTGTGCTGAACAATTAATGCTCACAATAAATCTAAATAACGAGTCCCTCCTTTGTCATAACTTAATCTAACCCGTTAACTAATGTTTTCGTCTTCTTCGCACCTCTATGGCGTTTTCCGTTAATGTCCTTGTCACCATTAAACGCCGGTTCCTAATCACAGCACACCATTCGCTTTTAAACGCCGGGAAATATTAATGAATACCAACGATTCAGTTGCTTTCAGATTAATTTTAAATTGTTTTCGAGTTTTTAATTAAAAGATTCGTTTCGTTCAACGTTCGAATTGGCTATGGCGGTGCTCACATTAGAATAATTAAGAAGCTTAATGTTTTTCTTTTTTTTTTTCATCACACAAATGAGAAAATTCCGAGTTATAGTCATGGGTATTGAGAAAGTACGCTTACTACAGTTCCAAGACAAAGAAATCAGCGTCAAAACTCGACTGAACGTTTACGTTTCTTCGTACTATTCTAACTGCTACTTCATTTACTTAACATTGCTGTTCCTTTAACTAATTCGCTGTTTTTACGAGGGTTACCTTTCCTGTTTTGCATATAGACGTTTACAGAGTGCCGCTAATGTTTCAAGTTAGGGAAAATAATTTTGCTACAGTAAGAAGTCACTGGAGAAATGAAAGGATCAAAGAAAATTTTCCCGAAGTACTTATTTACAAACATGCGACACGCGGCAAGATTTGAAATAACTTTACTCATTTCAAAGGCCACAGTTCAAAAAATTCTGAGGGAGGGTACCTTTGAATTGAAGAATAAAATGCGGCTCGTGTTAATTAATGTTGAGCCGATTGAACAAGGGAAACTTAAAAAATGTTTGGAAGTTCTAGTTCAGTATACTTTGTATATTAAGTCACGGAGTTTTAACAAGTATATACATGTCTTATTTGTTGTCCAAAAACAAAAGATAAAAATCGGATCTAGCGCTTCAACTCCAAGAACAAATACGAAAAAGCTTTCAAATTTTCTGAGCGTATTTAGAAGTATTTATGACATTCCTTTTTTTTTTAAATTTTAGTCCACTAATACACATACAATGTCCCAATGTTATTGCGCCAAAACAGCTACATATACCGTTTTAGTGCCATAACATTTATCTGACATAAATTGTTTATACATTTAGGAGCTATCTTAGCCAAAAAGCAGGATTTATTACAAAACGTAGCACTCAAAAGGTCTTTAAAATATAGCACCTTGCGTTAAATAGGTATCCAATGTAGGTAACCGGGTTCATATTTGAAAAAATAAAGGATTACTCATTCCAACATTTACATTTAAAAGAAGCCATGATCTTCCTACGTTACGCCGCTTATTTTGGAACTTTCTGAAAAACGGTTGTGTTGAAAAGTTTACTTTCTACATATCTCAACACAAATAATCGTGGTGTCCTTTATTTTAAAATTATGTATATAATGAATTAGTTACATTAATAATAATAACAATGGATTTCGTGTTGTATACAGATATATAAATATAATGATATTTATTTATTCACGTTTGAGAATGTTTTTCTTCGTTTTTTTCCATTTTGTTATAAAACGAACAGTTTTAAAGACATAATCCGTAAAATTTTCGCCAGATCGATTTTTCTTCTTCGTTTTACTCATGTAAACAATCAGTATTTTTGTTAAAAGAGGAAAAGAAACCTGAAAAACTTTCAGTCTGAGAAACCAAAATCACCAACAGAAAGTTCTATTGAAGGGGTATGTGCAAGATCCAGACAGCTGCAGTTTAGCAAATTTGTTGGGATCCTATTACATGGCTTTCATGACTCAATTCTGAGAATATATGTCTTCTTCTTTAAAAAAAGAATTTGGTGGTTTTCGTACTTCGCTAAAGATACTGTTTTTTAAATTTCGAAGCTCTTCACTTTTTGTTCAAAAAAACACAAAATTTCACATATTTGGTGATTTCCTTAGTTTTATTTTTAAATTAATTAAAAGAAAAAACAGCACTCCTTTACTAGAAACTCTATTTGGTAGTATTAAAAGGAAAAACTAAACTTGTACAGTCTTCTTCTTAACAGTGCGAATGTTGCGAATAAGAAACGAACATGTCAATGAGGGCAGTGCTATGTCCGACAAACGGGAAGAGCTAGCGCGGTAAGAATAAAGGAACACTAAAGGGATGCAAAAATTAAAAGAATTGAGCAATCAGCAGTAGATACACACGAGACTGGACGTAAAATGGACTTCAACAACGTAAAAGTGATAGCCACCACAAGAACTACGGAAAAAGACTCATCAGGGAAGCCATAGAAATAGAAAAGAACAGGACCGTCAACCTTAGCAACACGAAGAGTTTACTAGGCAGAACCATCACGCTCACAACGGAGAGTCAATTCAGTTATCCTGAAGATGCCGTCAACCTAAACGGCAAAACGTCGTTTTGACACACGGTGACCCCGGAAGAAGTTAATAGCAGTAACAATTAATCTCATGTTTCCATTCTGCTTTCCTTACTTAACATCAAAAGGAACAACAAATCGAAAATTCGATACTTTTTATTTATTTTCCAATTTTTGGTTGACTGATAATTAAAAATAACAGCTACGCATGATATGTTTTGAAGTAATTGTCCACCAGAGGTAGGCAATTATTTGTAAATGTACCTTATCCTAACAATGTCCTTCCCACTATAGCAATTGGTTTACCAAAGCAATTAATTTTTTATTGAACGCTGACGTTCTAGTAAAACCCAAGTATGTTACGTGTTCGCGCGCGATAATTACAATATATTTAAGTTAATTAAATTGTCTTTAGATGTATGTATGTACATTACTAAGGTCATTATTGTGGTTTCCCATAGATAAGAAATCTTAATAGTTTTGCGTGAAAAGTTTAAATACACACATAATACGCTCAACCTTCCTGTTTTTTTTTCATTTCTTTAAACTAATTTAAGTAAAAGCCGCAAAGATATTTTGTAATTCTGTCTAAATTACATCCAATCACTCAATAGGGGACAAAAAGAAATCGAAAATGTCCAATTTTTGTTTACCTGTCCACTTTATTATATTTAAAAATTATTCGTTTTAATTTACTAAATCTACAGAATTTTAATATTCATCTTATGAAGATGGTCTGAAAAGTTTCCAGCCTAAGCCAGAAAGAAGTATTTTTTAACAAATTCAGTTATATTTCTCAAAATAAGTATATAAGCTCCTATCTCCTTAATTCGTCAAAATAGTAGTCGGCATCTGCAAAATAGGCTTTTGCGAATGTGATAAAACGTTAGACGGTGTGTTGTCTTGATCTTTTTCTCCAAAGGTGGCCGCAATATCAACCTTTACCTTGTTAAGTAACGATCAAATAGTCGATTAACACATCTCCACTATCCATGACTGTCGAAGAAAATGGTTGTACTTTTATCTCAATTTCGGGTCATACTGTTGCAATTTCTTTGGAAAAACTAAGAACGCATAATGCGGATTAGCAGGCAACCTTGTGTTTACTGGAAGTAATTGCCGTACTCAGAGAAACTAACCCACAAAGAAAAATCATTCTCCACCACAATAATGCGACTTCACATAAAGATCAGAGGACGATTAAGTTTGAGCAGCAAAGCATCAGGTTATTAGCTCATTCTCCGTTGAGCCTCAATGAATTTTTTAGTTTTGTAGAATCAATGATAGGCTACGTGGTTAACGGTTCCAGTGGTCAAAAGAAGCAGCAAATGCCTTTAAAATGGAAATGTTGATTGTTCCAACTGACGACTGGCTCAACTGCTTTAACAGAATTTTAATTTAAATCAATCTGCTTTTTCCTGTTAGGGAATAATTTTTAATAATTTTTCTCAATTATACAGAATACCAACCTAACACTTTCCTATAAAATCCAATGTTCGGTCTAAACGTGAAACAAGCTATAAGTGATTTTAAGTATTACATATTATCTTATAAATTACCTTGACGATCGTGTACAGGTTGGGAGCTTTCCCATATAAGGCAGCACAGCATTTCTATTTTTACATTAGTTATGCTCGAGATGCTAATATCTATACCTTAGACTTGCTAAATGTGCATCATTTTATCGATAATAATTAGTTAAAAGGTTGAATCTGGTAAATATAAGCACAACTTTAATTTAAATATTGTATGAAATAAGAATTTGCTGATCAAAACAACACAATTAAATGATTATTTATTAGGAGCATACCTACACATGCTGCGTAAATATACACATACGTACAAAACGGCGAGGCAAGTGAAGCGCAATTTGAGCAATAAAAATGAATAAGTTATTGCTGAAAAGGAGCGCAATATCCTAACCTTCAAAAGCTAAATCAATGTAATGTAGCACATGCATATGCACATACACAACGTAAACGCGTATGTACATCTACCATATACGCGAGAAATATATAGAGATGGTATTGAGTCAGGCCAACGACGGAGATATTTTTCGTTTTTATATCACACACGTACACGTCTCATATACCTATATACGCGCAGGCAAATATACACGCGTACGTCGACGTTCAAAGTGGAAAAGCAATGTCCTGCTTCTATGTATGTATACTGCTGACATTGCGAGTCTGATCCAAAGGCTACCGAATCCATCTGTCAAGCGATGCAAATAGCCCAAGGTCCGGTAAGCTCGAGAAAACCAAACTTCGCTACGCGGATTTGTATTTATAGAAAAACGTTGCACTATTTGACTGCGAGTATATTCCACCAATGCTCCTTATATTTCTTGAACTGCTCGTCTCCTTGTGTGAGTGCCAAACGAAAGTAGAATGCATTGTTCTACGTATATATGTACGTGTATGTATCTATGAATGCAAAGGAGTAATCTACTAGATTGGATGCTTTATTTTCTCATAGCATTCGAGATTGTTTAAATTCATAGCTTTCTATAGCCAGTAAGAAGTGAGAATATTTCTGAAATTTTGAATTAAAATTTTCATTTCTTGAAATTGAATATCTAAGCTTTAAATGTAAAGATATTGCAAACAATAAAGTGTCGGCAAAATTCGTACCTACCACGCAGATTATTTGAGTAATTGCAAACTATTGTTTCAGGAATTTGTGAGTTCCAACTTAACTGCACGACCGAATTCTAATGTACCTTGTTCTATCCCTACTTTAAAAGTTATTTACAAGTACCTACTTTATCTAATCGAAAAAAAAAAGTTCTTGCTAGTAGCGCAAAACATAGTCGCGGGTTTCTGACGGAATTTTTTACATAATTCCTACGTTCGACGTTTATAGAAGAGTAACAACCATTACATACAGCTACAATTTTTATAAATTTAGGTTCTTTATTGTATTTGCTTTTATTAAAAAAAAAGTGACAGCGGAAACATATTTTATCCGACACACTTGCTGAGTACAACATCGTCGTGCAAATAAAGCTACGAGGTAGAGGAGAATACAATGAATACAAGTCACACGGCACCCACCTACATAACCTCCCTTGCGAGTGTGCAAAATCGCTCCTTGCGATTAGTACCACACGTACCCCCACGCACCCCCCGGACCCACTGACACACCTGAGAGAGAGTCAGCAGCTGCAGGAATTCCTGGCAAGGCTCAACAAAAACTTCTTCGAGAAGATGCTAACTAGCGAGAATCCCGCGATGAAGAACGCTACCATCCGAAGAACCCCTTCAGGAGCGAAGCACAAGACCACTTACGATTTCCTTAGTAGCCTGGCATAACCATCACCATAGTACACACTAGTACCATAGTAACGTATATCTTTCTGTTTTAGAAGCCTAGCAGAGAAGGGAGTCCAGGACGAAGACTCCGAGGCCCAAACACCGAGGACCGAAGACCCCAGAAAGGTCAACAACCTGATGGAACTGGAAGAAAATGGAGACGGCTCCGGACAACCGAAGACAAATACATTGATCTTAACCGTATGACTCGGTAACGCTCTACTTAGTAAGTTAAGAAGTGTGCCGAACAAAATATGTTTCCGCCATCTCTACTAATTACTAACTAAACTATCTAGGAACAGGAGTTGGTTGCCCACTTCTCGCTTTGCTGTAAACTTGAAATCGATTTTGATTCGTACAAACTGGAGTTAATATTTTGTATTTCGCAATCTTGACATCATCAAATTATTATCTTCTAAAAACAAAACTAAATATTCTATTGTTTATGGAATCGATACGCTGGGAAAAAGAGACTAAGATCAAACAATATTAATGTTTCCCCATCTTTTAATTCAATATTATTTACAAAGTCTATTGAGGTTTCTACCTTTAAATTTTTCAGAATTTCAGAATTTTTATATTCGTAGGCGAGTCAGACTCAACTATTGATTTCATAGATTTCCCATTTTTTTTCGGTCGGATTTTTGGTTGCCTGTTTTAACTTAATAGCTTCAAAGTTGCAACCATAGTAAAAATAAAGCCGAACGGTGATTATTTATAAAGAGGCAACAGTATTTAAGAAAATACAAATTTTAAATTTTACACGGTAGATTGATGGCAGGAAAACATGCATAGTGTGGATTTGCCTAGAGCTATAGCATAAAATATATTTTTCTCTATCAATCCTTGTGGCTTCAAATGAAAAATCGTTCCACGTGCAGGTTCCACATGTATAAAATGGGCGAAAGGTAATTCCTTTCCTGAGCAATTTAAAGAAAAAGTCTTCAAGTAAGAACCTCCTATACGTTTTCAGGTATTTTATACCTCCCGGCAATTTATATCAACTTTCTTCAACATTATTCATACCAACTAGCTTAGTTTTTGGGATTGAGATTTCTACGAAACACCGTTGTTTCTTTAACGATTAGTATCTTAAACAACAACAGTAATTCAAATGTTATTCTCAGTTCTTCGCGTTTTTTTGCAGCACATTGAGAAAACAATTATAAAGTTTTTTCAAGATTTGAAATTGCCGCTATATGGAAATTTTTTATAAACGTTTCCCTACACACAGAATGCGTCCCACTTAAGTAAATTAAATATGAAACTACATAGAAGTTTTTTATTGAAAAACATAGAGTGCTGCGACGAAATACTGCCGCTTTCTGTGTCTTTTGCGAGACCTCCAGGTACCGTTTAGTGACCCCTACTTTTCCCCATGTTCGCTAGTTTTCGTCCATCTCCCATCTTTCTGTCTCCCATGAAAGAGCACCATTTTAACTGAGAAGGTAGCTAGATTACCTGTAGGTGTCTATCGGCTATTATTAATATAGGCCGAAACCGCAAAATCACTTCAGCCTACCGCAAGCTTCGAGGATGCCACTTGCCGCGCGAACGCTTTCCGGGTCTTCTCCGAGACGTTTAGTGGCGCTTACTTTTGTCCATATTTGCTTGTTTTCGCCGGTCTCGCACCGCTCTCAATAATACCGTTCCGACGGGACGTAATTATAGTGCATATAGGTGTCGATCACCTTTTAGTATTAATAACTGTACAAGACAAATTTGACTTTTTTCCCCCTAAAGGAATTTCACAAACTGTATGTGATTAGAAAGTGGGCACACACATGACCTACTTTGTATTTCCGTTTCGATTCTCTTTTCAATATCATCTTTTTTTAATGCATAATAAACCATTACCATAACGTGGCCTCGTGATCCTGGATTAACGTAAATGTACACACAATTCTTTTCCGAAACACATGGAGAGTAAAGCACGTGAACAAACACATTAATAATAATACTAATTTCCTTTGATAAATAAAAAAATATCGCCTACGTTTCCTGGAAAATAACCAGCTGACATTGTTCTATTCTTAATATCACGTTACAGATTTTACGGTCAATACTATTAATAATGTTACTGAATATGTAAATATTTCATATACGTTAGTTATATATTGCGCGTACGCACATATGTATGCAAATGAAGTTCTAAAACCGATAATTTCTCCATACGCGCTGCAAGGAAAACGATTTAATTAAAACAAGCGATCTATAATAAAATGCGGAACAAATAGTGAAGGACATAAAAGTGAATAAGTTCAATCAATTTTGTGCTTGTAGGCGTACGTATATACGCATTAAAATACATGAATACAAACGATGCTATTTGTACGGGTTGCGTAAAAAGTAATGCACTAACAATAAGTGAAATTACGTACCAGGCGTTTGATATTTAAATTCAACATTTGATGGGGTAAAATTACTCATAATTTGAAGTAAACGTATGCGAAATGTTTAAAATAGATCTGCATCGCTCAGTAAATACGTGAAGAATATTTTGCAGAAATACTAACCATGATGTAAAAATACAATTCATATCAA
>LR737394.1:6287581-6382369 GCA_902655005.2 Marronus borbonicus | reverse complement strand
GCCTATTGCTCTGCTGATAGCTTCATGTTTTTTTATAATATCGCCTGCAGTAATTCTGAAAAGGAATTTTGTTGTTAATCAACAGAGATAAATTTGGATTTCTCCATTTGTTAGTGCTTTATCACTTTCTAACCGTTAAATTTGAGATGTTTTCAAGGAAATTACAAAATATTGCCTTGTTTTTCACATTTTTGGGAGATACCAAAAGAAAAGTTGCTTGCTTTTGAAGTTTCCAATCTTCGGGATTTCGTGCCAACCGTACGACCGAATAATATGAGAAAAAGGTTCTTTTCTATCCCTACTCCAAAAGATATTTACACGTATTTATTTTTACCGCTCTATATACTTTAAAACTAAAACTACCTGTAAGAACAAATATAAACAATATTCTCTTCCCGTCTTGACAAGTTTACATTCTTTTTCTTTAGTAGGTACTTGTAAATATTTTTTGAGAGAAAGGATGAGACGTATCATGTTAGAATTGGAATCTGTTTCTCGCATGATTCGGTCGTATGTTGACAACGGGAATTCAATTCAAATTCCCAAAACAATTCTACTGAATTAGATATTTTGTGTGGTGCGAGGTGTGCCGATACCTTCGTGTTTGCCATACTACCAGCAGCCCTTGCTATCATTATTAAGTACTTTGTAATAAATTGTTCTAATAAAATTAAAGCAAATAAAATTATTTTTTTGTACACTGTATTTGCAATAGCGATAAGTTACTGTTTATTTACGCTTTTTACATTTTTTTCTTATACGCAATTATATGTATCTATTTACAATATCGCTCGATAAACGCGGCTTCGCGTATTGTTCTTTTCTAGGGAGTGCGGTAATTTGTGGTTACACTAACGACATCTCCAAACCACTTTAGATAAATAGGGATGTTATGTTGAACAGACCATACTCTTCTTGTTTACTTCCTCACGCATTTCGTTAAAAAAAAGCTATTAAATAAAGTAGCTTATCGTTTCAACAGGTCTAATTTGATTATCCTCGCATACGTTTTACAGTTTTCCATCGATTTAGTTATATGTTATGGTAGGAAACAAAACAAGCCACAACATTAACTTTATATCAGTCTTTAGTCATGTGTTTATATAGTTCTAGTACGGCCTTGTGGACGGACTATTTGATATAGAAAATTATTGCGAAACTCCCCCATCTAAAATTAAAATAATGCAACGGCGATTTAAAACTAGCATTACGAACTAAATGTACTACAACTACCTAAAATACCACTATTGCATTAAATCTCTTTTCTGCTATGTAAACACATCGAGACACATTCTACCAATTGGCAAAACACCGTTGGCGTTTGAATTTGCTCGTAATTTGTTTGTAATTATTCAGATTTATGTGTTATTGCTGAATATTCAAAAGTAGTGTTCACTATTTTAATTTGATGAAAGACGTCGATAATTCAAGTTTGTTTACTTTTCCTTTCAAATGCACTTAGTTAGTTGGAAAGCTCTGATTCAAATGAAAATCTACAATTTATTGAAAGTGAAAAACTGTAACACCTAGAACTGAAACTGATAAAATTATTAAGTCCGTTTGAAATATGAAAAAAAAATCCATTCTTCTACACGCTCGATCTACCCATTTTTCACCTATGTAATAAAGAGGAAGGAACAAAAGTAGTACGTTATCCCAAGTAGCATTCTAAAGAATTTACATCGGGGAAGTAAGCCAAACATCAGCTTATGCAATTTCTCTCTCGCGATTCGTATTGGATGGGGTCTCAGATCACTTTAAGAAAATTAGATTCTTCCTTCTCATCTTCCTGGGTAGTTCCTAAAATTGCTAAATTTGTATACAGTATATTGCTGAAACTTTATGTTGAAGAAGGCCTTCCAAACTCTAGTACTAAGCTTAAATGCCAGCATTTATGCGTACTGCCATATAATATAAGGCAACAAGGAAAGCATTGATAATGCGCCAACAGTAAATACACATTTATTACCCTGTATTGCATCTACTAGCAAAGACTATCACCTCGAAATGAACTCAAGTAGTCCATCTGTAGGAGGAACGAAGTCTAGCAAGTAAAATCTTCGTAACAATAAGCATAAAATGAGCCTCAATGACAATTACCTGGAAGACATGGCGCATCATCCGCAGTGCCTAAAGCGTATAGATCCATCATTCTCTTCTCATTCCTGCTCAAGTGAATGGGAAAGGTATTAGACCAGTACCTAAGAAATGAAGTCGTTGTAACAAATCTGCTTCGTTCCAACCAGCATGCCTATCAGAAGGCAAAATCAACAGCCACGGCCCTCCAGTGGGTTTCAAGCAGATTGGAGACGTGGTTTATTGCAAAAGTAGTAGTCCTCTGTGCGTCCCTGGACATAAAGGATGCTTCTGATAACACCTCCTTCGAGAACATTGAGAGCATTACTTTTGCCAAAGGTTTTCACCCGTCTTCTACAAAATGGATCAAGTCCATGCTTCAAAGACGATGAATAAGCGCTATGCTGGGATCTGAAACAGTTAGAGCCGACAGAGGCTACCCCCAAGGAAGGGTCCTGTTACCTCTGCTCTGGTGTCTTGTTAACTTCTAACGAGTATAAAGTGGAAGGGTGCCCTGACGACTTGGTACTCATAATCCATGGGAAATGTGATACCAAAACTTATACAAAGAGCTCTTGACGACACACACAAATGATGTCAAAATCATAGCCTACGCGCAAACCCGCAAAAGATTACAATCATTCCTTTTACTACGAGAAGAAAAATCTCTTTGAGAACATCCCTTCTATCGAAGGGGAAAGCTTTAGCTTCAGCTATGAAGTTAAATACTTCGGAGTTACGTTCGACAAAAAACTAACATGGGGCTCGCTCCTGTTCAACTTACAGAAAAAAGCCGTCATAACGTCACTAGTATGCCATAAGCTGCTCGATAAGAACTGGGGTCTTATACCTCAAATCACCTTCTAGTCACATACAGCAATAATCAGATCCACCTCTTTGGTTTAATGACCAAAAACAACCCAGAAGACTGTACACCAGCAGCTTCAACAAATTCAGAGTCTTGCATGTCTCAACATTACAGATGTAATGCGGAAGCCCTGTTGGGATTAACGGCGCTTCACATCCACATTCAGAAGCAGTCTATATCGAGTGCCCTTTGTAGGATGGAGGGTTTACAGCTTGAGGATCTTGGAGGCCATCTTAAAATCCTAGAAAATCCCAACTTAAACTATTTGATGTACATTGCAAAGGATGCGATTCCTGTGCAGCACAATTTTGATCAGTCCTACAAGGTGAGCATTGAAAGCCATACTGTATAGGTATCCGGTGAGTCTCAAAGTAAAAGAGGCACCCTAGCATAGTACACAGAAGGCTCAAGAATAGAAGGTGTTGAGCCTAACTACCATTTAAAAATGCCTACAGAATTCCACACATATTTCAAGCATAGATTTCACAAACAACAACAACACTTTGAAATTTTGAAGACTCATGGACGTCATCCTTCGTCACTTTCTTAGACAAAACGAGAAATACAAAAATGCTTCCAAGAAAGACTAAAGATAAAAAATAAAATATTGTATCTCTAAAAGAAATAATTCCGAATGAAAATAATAAAACCCTTGAACAAAGCGAATGCGAGGATGATAGCAAACTTAAAGAAATTGATTTGTTCTCCAACTCTGAGATTCCCAATGACAATCTTGAAGATACTTTAGAATCTGAGGATGCTCTGTCTAGAGCTACTACCAGGAAATGGATTTGACAATATTATAAATGAAAAACGTTGAAACTGAATAATGCTTTTATCAAACATGTTTATTTGAAACAGCTGGGGAAAGTAAGAGAACATTGTTCCATATAGGGAATATTTATGTTAAATTTATGAAAACAAAGAACGGAACACATTTGGTATATGCAAATACCGAAGACAAAACAACAGTACCGAAACATCAAATGCAAGAAATTTTGGAAAATCCAAAAGGTTTAAGAAAGCATCGATCTGAAAGTATTTCTTAACTTGTATGTTAGGATTGTCAATTTTTTTTTATTAATAAATATTTGTTTGATATTCCTCTTGTACTTTTTTAGACATGCTCTATACATTGCAATCATTTAAATAACTTATTTTATATTGTTTGATGTCCGAGATCTAGTAACTTTGCTTTTTTAAATACAATAACAACAAAACTCGTCCGAAATTAGCCCACATGAAGGTACAAACATGTTCCTTTTCAGAGTTTTTTTAACTCTGAATTTATTTTAATGAATGGTTAATGAAAGACATTTATATTTAATTACATAAAGCCGTAATCATACATATTTATCCAGAACAAATGGACACCTTGACAGTTACGGAAAATAAGCATGCTACAAATTTAAAATAAATAAAAATTGAAGCGAAACTCAGTCAATGAAATACGTTGAACGTTTCTGTTTAGCCACATTCCGAGCAAATTATGATATTGAAATAATACATAAACAATTGTATAAAAATGCAGCGGTCGACGTTATCTTCCAACGCATATATCGACATTGCTTACAATTCGAGATACAGTTTGTTATAGAATTTAGATATTTCGGGCGAGACTAAACACAAACATCACAATTAGAGTGTTTACGACATTAAATGGCAGACTTTATAAACTCGAGTTTGCTGCAGCCGTATAAAAAATCGAATACCGAATTACTCAAGTGATCCAGATCAGACTAAATATTACACTTTCGGAGGCCAGAATAAATCGCTGATCAGCGGATTTGGCGCAGAATAATAAACCGAAATGCATAATGTACTCCGCTATGTTTGAACAAACGGAAGTTTTGAATATTTTAAGGTGCAAATATTTGTACCTTTGCATATTTAACAGAAGATCGCGCCATTCTGGAATTCGCTGCAGACTACATTCTATTTAATAGCATCCAATCTACTTTCGCAGCCGTGCATTACTCGTTGGTCATAATTTTATTATTACCATAGCAATGAATTCTCAAGGGAGTCGTTCACCTTCTATAATGTTTGTTAAAGCAAAATACTATTCAACGATCTCGACGAAGTGATTACAAAGAACAAAAGTACAATAATTTCAAAAGATCACTGATAAACTTTACCACGTTCTTTTCTAGATATTTTCTTTGCTTATCATTTTTGAACACTCTTTATATTAGAAAGTAATGTATCTTAAACCGTTTGATAGATAGTTATCGGGTTTAATGATAATTTGGAATTTTCACTTTAATTATTGACTAGTTTTTGAATGGTGCAATGAAAGCTACAAAAAAGCAAAAAAAAATCGAAAACAATTACATTTGGCAATAGGAAAGTCTATCGTAGAACACCATAAACCTTTAATGAACCAGCTACATAAAATAGCCTGTACATTTTAAGACATAAATACTTTCTACAAACTCAGCATGTCAAAGTTCGTCATTCCAAAAATCTTAATACTAAAATGTCCTCGAAATTTTGAACAACCAGTCATTTCGTAAGCATCACCATTTGCCATCTGTTGGAAGAAAGAAAATTCTACGATATACGAGGGTGGCCCTTTATCTAATGCAAGAAACCAATAAAAGCAAATGTTCGGTGCTGCAAACCTTTTCATTGTTTTTCACAATATTTTCGTGATGGTCAACACATATTTCCATACGCTGGAATCAATTTTCAAATAATTGTTTCCAAAGCGGGCCAGGTATCTCCGGAGCATGGGTTTCGGCATCGAAAATCGTTGTTCTTCGCGTGTGAGAACGAAAGGATATCGTTAGGTGCCAAATCAAGACTACACGGCGGGTAACCCATCGACTTGACGTTTTGAATGCTCAAAAAGTCAGTTGCTTGCGGCGATCATTTGAGCAGCCATGATAAAATATGGTTTAGAGCAAAAGAAATAATTCTTCAGAATTTATATAACTGCCAGATGGGTCGTTCTATATCAGGTGGACCAATTTTAGTGTCCAATGTCCAATGTTCAATGTCCGATTAATGAAATTCCACGTATTGAATCTGACATGAGTTTAATTAATTTCTGTACGGTCTTAGGCCCCTCGGGGAGATATTTGCTTGTTTGTAAAACAATGTTGGCATCATTTCGAATATGGTACCCACATGAGCAAAAGTATCATAAAATTTTCGCAAGACGTTCTAGAAGAAAATTTATATAAAGTGAATATAGCGAAAACTCTGCTCACAATAAGACATTCTCAAAAGAATGTTCTTTTTTAAATTTCGCAGAATCTTCTTCCTGAATTTGTTATGTTGCTTCTAGTGATGAATGTTAACCGTTTAAGGTACAAGAAAGGCACGTGTTTATACGTAAACAGTAATTTTACCATAAACCATGAATTCTATACAAAGTACAATAGAAGATAATATATGCGTTTTTAAAGAAAATATTTATAAAATGGGAGTTTCCGATGTTGGAGAAAATCTTTGAACAATTCTGTAGTGAATACAGGCATTAAAATGGTCACACTTAGAAGCTTCACCCATCATTCATCATCAACCAGTTGCAAGTTGTACCTTGCTCGCTATCTGCTATTAAATCCATAAATCCGCTGAATGCAATCAGTAACTACAGAATGTCTATAATTAATGAAGTATTACATTAATTGGAAGGTGAAGTTATCGATCGCTCTTGATTTAGGGACCACTTAACACGTGGAACGATCTGCATGTGGTGACTACATTCAGCAAATATAAAATATACATCTATACCTTTTAGCCTCCTATTAGTTGGCTAGATATGTAGTGCCAAGTACAATCTAATACAAAATAATCATTTTGCGTTTCTTAAACTTCAATTTATTAATACACCTTATCCGTAGGAAAATGTATACTTACAATTAGTGGTACGGTAACCGTTTGTTTTGTTTTCTCCCAAGTAAGTAGCATTAACAATGTAATAAATAATAGAATAATATATTCCTCGCAGAAAAAAATAGCACGTGCAGATGAATTAGAAATAAGGCTCGTCGTAAACAATGCGTAGTATATTTAAATAACAAACAATTAGGTTTGGTTAGAAAATAATTTGAAGCGTATATGTTGTGCAAAACAGAATTGTTCAAACTATTTATAAAATGTGTCGCGGTCCAGTGCTGGCACGATGATCTACTACATTACTTTCTATTGCGACGTCTTATGCTATGTATAATGATTTTTCTTTCGATTAACGACGGAAACTCAGGCGTAATAGGTGTTATTATTACGTACGTACGAAATATAAATACGTAATACTGAACGTGTTACAATTAATCTCTGCGCAATACCAAGATATAGTTAATTGCGTATTAGGACAGTGCTGACAAGATTAGATTAAAGGTTATTCCTATTTTATTCGCAGATACTGTGGTGCAGTTAAGATTGCTATTGGAAGAATGTTATTGACTACAAAGCAGCAAACAATTTATTCGCTGCTTCATTCCTCATATGTATCAATAGCTGATTCGTCTTTGTAAATACATAGATAATGCAGGTACCTACAATTAAAACAACGATAACAACCCGTTTATTTCAAGGTTATAATGCGTTTCAACAATAGCATCAAACCCTAAATACTCATCCTATTGTCAATGCAACACCAAACTCTAGCATTTTTTTTCTCGTCTGTATTATTCGATGGATACTTCACCACTTACCTTTACTATAAATGTATCAATAAAAGAAAGATGACTAATGTTTTAGAGACCAAAGTCCAAGGAAGATGGTATCAGTTGAATTGTTGCATTTTTTTAACTCTATATTTGGTTTCATTTCTTTTAATAAAATTTGATAAACTATACTTTCCCCCTGCAACCTTGGTAATAGCATCCACCAGACAATTTCAGCAATTACTAAGCTCTTATGTCCCAGCATCCACGCCAACGTGATAACACAATTTTAAAGGTATTGCCAAGACACATACCAAGCAACCTTTGGTTTTTATAAATGTTGTTATTGTTGCTGTTATGTTGTTGGACGAAGCGTCTGGTAACGGAATACACCTCGTACTTCTAGGCATCGATTACTGGGATCATTAGCCAATCCTACTAGCATTAACACGAGTCATACGGTTTTACTTTCCTTATCTGAGGAGAAGGCATATTCTGATTAGGATGGGATAGGCAGCAAGTGTAGTATATAACTACACTTATCATATCCTACCTTGCTCAATATTTAAAAAAATGTGGACTACAAGGAACTTAGCGTGATTCCTCTTCAATCTCTTTTGTTCAATGTATCCTAGAGTGTTGTAAGGCAGCTTACAACACGTCAATCTCGTTTTGATTGACACAAAGAGTACCGCAGTGTTCAAATTATGTCCCCCCTACATCGAAATTTACGTAATCCCTTGAACATTCAATTGCACATATTCACGCGAATGACAAGCAAATTTACTATTCATTTAACCCGTCTGATATTGGTTTGGTGGCCAAAAACAATTCAGAAGACTATGCAGCAGCAGCTTCAACAAATTCAGAGGCTTGCTTGCCTCAACATCACAGGTGTGGAGCGTACGTGTTCCACTGCAGCCCTGGAAGTCCTGCTGGGATCAACTCCGCTACACGTCCATATTCAGTAACAGGGTATATTGAGTGCCCTCACACTTTGTAGGATGAAAGGATTGCAGCCTGAAGATCTTAAAAGGAATCTTAGAATTCTTGAATATCCCAACATTAATTATCTGATGCACATTGCAAAGGACATAATACAATTTTGAACAGCCTTATAAGGCCATCATTGGAGGCTGTACTGAGTGGGTATCCGGGCAGCGTCAAAGCAAAGAAGGTACCCAGGTACCCATGCTACACGGACGGCCCAATAATAGAAGGTGTTGCAATAGGTACATGTATTAGTGGGCCTAACTACCACCTTAAAATGCCTACAGGACTCCACACCAACATATTTTAAGCAGAGATCTCTGCTTTGAATTTGGGCGTCACAAAGAACCTCGAGATACGGATACGAGGTGCAACCATAAGTATATTCACTCACAGACAGGCAGTTCTAAAGGCAATCAAAGCCGACTCCTACGAATCTGGTCCGATTCACGAATGTATATACAATTTAAGGCAATTGGGACCACGTTACTTTTCTATGGGTCCCAAGCCCATCAGAAGATCGAAGGCAATGAAAAGGTAGACAAGTTGGTTAGAGAAGCAGCGAACATGCCCTTCATCGGTCCTAGCCCCATCTGTGGCCTACAAGAGAGCCACATGAAATAAGTAATTAAAGCATCGGAGGACAATCAAAAGACCTCGTACTGGGAAAATGTTCCAGGGCAAAAACAGGCGGAAGCATTCATATCAGGCTTGCCTAAGACAGAAAAAACAATGCTCTGGTTTAGCAAAAATATCACCTGCTCAATCTAGAAAAGGCTGAAGATCAAATCTATCGCCTATGCTTAGAAAATCTGGAGACGGCAGAACACATTTTATGCAAATGTGTTGCCATCAGTCTCACTCAACAACATTTCAGTAAACTATTTCTGACATGTAGTGAATTGAAGGATGAAGATCCTAGAATAACATTAAGGCTTATAAAGAGCCTTCACCTACTTTAACACATATACGGCCATTCTGTTATAATAGATCTATGAAGGTTGCAGTGACTAAAGGCATTTGTGCCCTGTCTGATTGATGAGAATTCTAAACTTGACGGTGGTCTAGTGGTAAGAGATGTATGTTCGAGTACCGCTAAGATTAAATTTTCCTAGTGAGTGCCTCACCCTTTACTGCGAGAGGGTGACATTAACAAGCCCATGGAACACTTTACACACACTCCTGAGCTTGTGACAAACGGAAGGGTGTGAGATGATGGTTAAGTTGGGAAAGTTAAAGAAAAGGTTCAACATTTTTCTCACGAATTTTCGCGTCTGATAAATACATTATTAGGCCAAGAACTAATTAAACTACTTTAAAATTTTGGCCTGATGTTGTGTTTGTTAGACGGGAAACAGTTGGCCTAATTTGGAATAAACGAATTTGCGAGACAAATTTTGGGCCTCTTCTTCAACTTTCCCAACTTAAAAAAATATGACAATATTTTTAAATTATTTTTGAAAATGTCAGACATCTTTCCCAACGTTCAGCACTATGTGTAGCAATAGTACGGTAACAATGTTCTCTGTCGAAGAACTGCTGAAAAGCCGATTTAAGAGAAAGACGCGAGAGTAACATACTAACGTTCTCGTTGTAAACAGGTGATAAGTACAGGTAAAAGATGTCCAAAGCGAAAAAGGAAAATACGTTAGCTATTAAACCAATACAAAGAAACCGTTGTCTCACCCACTCTAACGCAATGTTGCAGCTCTACCGAGCACGAGGCGTAATAATACCTGCCAGTAACCGTGGGGGAATTGTGCAGCGATTCCCAATTATTCTTAGCCCTCCGAAATATAGTTCGTTGCACGAATTTAACTGCTGTCTGCTCCAAGAATGTCGCTGCTGCAAAAATAATAGAAAAGTGCAGTTCAATGAACAAGATGAAAGGACCTGGCCATTGTACCTTGGATCATTATTTTTGAAAATGTCATTTGTCATATCAGTATTTTTAGTATTTTGCGCAAAATAAAAATATTCTCGGCCGATGCGGAATGAAGTACTGCGAATATTGTGTATTGTGAATAGCGTCAGACGTCTACCTTTTTATTTCCATTTTTAACGGTTACCTATTCGAAATTAAATTCGTCTTGCTTAACTGGCTGTTAGATGCATGAAATATTTCTGTTATTGCTGATTAGGGTACTTCGTATTCTATTTAGATATTGAATTGTTTTCTTTTAAATTAATATTTTCATTCTTCAGTCGCAAGGCAATAAAGTTGGTCACTATTTGTAGCTGTTTCTGCTAAATACCGTTTTGTTTCCATCTCTAAAGACTTCCTCGAGATTTTTCAATGTTTTCAATTTTATCTCAATTTATCCGTTGTTTCACATATTTGCAGGCTTAATCTCATTCCCGTTTTCGGTGATAATTTAAATAATTGATTTCACGTATAAAACAGTCCCAATGCTCACAGTCCGCAGCTCCCTGCGTCTTATAGAAAAGCATTTAGTGAACATTACGTGCCTTTATTATTAATATGTTTTTTTTCTATACTTTTAATGCGAATAGTGTTAAATTGTTCAAAGATGGCCAGTATATAAGAAAACAATATAATTTTACTAAAGAACAAATAACACACAAGGGATCTTTTAACACGCAACATGTAATGTGTGTTGTAATTGTTCATAACTAACAGCAATCAAACTACACAATTTCCAGAATATCACACAATTTTAGTAAGCTCCAACATTATTATTATCCGGTTTATACGCTTTTGGTATTGTGAGAAAAATAGTTGGAAAATGGCATTTCCGTTACACCTACGGATCTGGGCATACTTTTACACAATGACCTGTACTTAAAATTCATTTTTTTAGAAAGGAAATTTGCTTGTACATGAAACGCCTTCAGACATAATTAATAAAGTGGACAACAGACAGAGTTTCTAATATGCTCAAACTGGTTTTAACGATGGGAAAACCATTGTAAATAATAATAATAACAATCACACGCGGTATTTAAAAAGAAAACGCACATCGATAGATATCTACATGCGAGATCTCACCGTCATCCGATGCAGAAGACGACGGTAATTAAAACCTTACTATCCAGAGTCGAAATCATCAATGATAAGCTACATCTAGACAGTGAAAGGATACATTTCGAGAAAACACTGAACAAGAATGGTTACACTAACATTGACATCTAAGAAGAAGATGCCTCTAAAGACCACTGAGAGTTGACACAGAGTGTTTACGATACGTAGCAAGAGTTACCGAAAAAGCAGGACGAATCCCGAGGAAACACCAAATTCGCACAGAAGGTACAAGATAACATGTCAATGCGGGCAGTGCTGCATCGGACAAACAGGAGAAGCTATCGCGGTAAGAATAAAGAAACACAAAAAGGACGCAAGATTTAGAAGAACCGAGCAATCAGCAGTGGCATAACATATACATGAGACTTTAACAATGGAAAAAACAGAAATAGAAAAGAACAAAACCGTCAACAGAGACGAAGAGTACCACCTACGCGAAACCGTCACGCCCATGTGGAACGAAAACTTCACGGTTCAATGCACCAACGGGGTATATAAGAAGAACCAGTTCAGTTACCCTGAAGAAGTCGTTAGCATGAACGGCGAAGCGTGGAGCGAAAGTTTTGGATGGAAGTAATAGCAGTAACAGTAATAATCACTTTTCTCTCCCCAATAGTTTGATGCTTTTTGTGAACAGGTCAGTCTGTGGTATGGCATTCTCTGATGACTACGCGATCTGGTATGATATAGGTGCTCTCAATGCAAATTCCTCATGCTGATGCAAGTACAAGACGCAGGACGGAATATATATATGTATATCGATAGAACTGTTTTCCTTTTTATAGTAGAAATATCTTTCGGGTGTTGTCGCTTTGTTAATATTTTACTTGACGTTTCGCTGATCATCCTGTCAGCTTCTTCAGAAGATTTCTAAAGACTGTCTTCACTCTGACTTCAGTCTTTAGAAATCTTCTGAAGAAGCTGACAGCATGATCAGCGAAACGTCAAGTAAAATATTAACAACGCGACAACACCCGAAAGACATTTCTACTATGGATTACGGTCGTGAAAGCCTACACTCAACTGTGTTCTTTTTTGTGTACTCTACAACTTGCTTTATATTCAAGATTACAGATATACCGCATTGCTTTTTTTTTGTAGAATGAAGATCCTGTGCACAGCAGTGAATGACTTGCCCTTCTGATGACAAACAGTGCAGTCGAGAGTTTAGTTGCCACGCCACTGATGAGTCTTTGGTGACACCTACAAGTTTTACTACTGACGACAGACCTAAGCTTCTGGTGAACAAAAGCAGGTTTTGCACCTTTTCTAGATTCACTTTAAGCTTTTTGGTAGAAAATCAATTTTCGACACCTTTCACTGTAGCTTTTGATTTTCGTTTCAAGGTGTCCCAGGCGCCTATATTGTCAAAGATGCGTCGTCGGCGTAAAGCCACATCATAACATTGTTAACCCTCAAGTACTATCGTGTTTTCAGGTAACACAACTGCTATCGTGGGGTGTTTTACACCCCACTCTTTAAATTTAGCTTTTTTTTGTTAGTTATCTTTTTTTTTTCACTTTTAAACCCACAGTGTAATAACTAGACCTTTATCTTGCGATTGTTGTAAGGAAAAACAAAACTTTATTTAAAGCAAAACAGAAAATTAGGAGGAAATGTTACATTCATAAAAATTATGTAAAAAGTATTTCTTCGTACAATTTTTTCTTTTTACAAAATTGTGTTCTGTATTGTTAAGATGTCTTGGTTTTTTCTGTTACTGGAAACTATGGTCTTACTCCCTGTAAAAGAAAATGCCATTAGCATTTCACATAAAAATTCTGACAATGACGTTGTGAGGCGTACATTTTATTTGACAAAAAACATGTAATGTGTTATTTCATGTAATCAGATTTTTATAAATTTCTTACAATTTACCTTTGTAAGCATTCTGCGCATTTTACAAGTTGCTCAGAATGTTCCTTGCAGACATGCTGATGACATCTATGACACGTGGTTTTTATTTTCTTGTCTCTATTTCGCCCGCAGATGTGACACCTTTTGTAGGTTCTTGAAGGTTCTGCTTCTTGTGGCTGTTGTTGTGGTGTTTCTAAGCCTAGTAAATTTTTGATAATTGAGTTTAGCTTAGTTGACAATTCTTTTGTTTGGTATCGTCTTTTTACGTGGTCATTGACGAGTTCTCTTCCTAGACGAATATAAAATTCTCTTCGTGTCATGTTAACTGTATGGTCTGAAGTGGCTAAGAAAATTATGTAACTGTTGACACGTGAAATGTCTACCATTGCTCCTAATATAGCCATTGGCCATCGTCTGGTTCATCTTTGGCAGGAGTACGTCATACACTTCTGGTCTAAAGCATCAACTCCCCTTTTGGTACAATTGTAGAAATTTATTATTTCAGGTTTTGCATTTACTTCAACATTTCCATTGTGATGCATAGACGAAACCAACAAGACACAGTTGTTCTTTTTTGGTATGAAGGAAACCAACGTATTATCGTGCGTAAATCCAAATGTACAGGTGTTTATTGGTTGCTGTTTAGTTTGTAAAAATGCTGGCGGAATTTCGCGCTTATTCTTACGAAGTGTTCCAACATACGTTATACCAACCCGTTTCAATTCATTCAACAGCTCTATAGAAGAAAACCAATTATCTCCTGTTAGATTTCGATTTGTATTGATGATCGGAGAAATTAATTTGAGTACACTACGTGTTGGAACTGAAAGTTTGTTTGGATTGGGTTCGGTTGTCTTTCCTGTATAAATAAATGAATTGATCAGATAATGCGTTTTCGAATCGCATAAGCACATAATTTTGATGCCATATTTTTTTGGTTTACTCTTGATATATTGGCGAAAAGAGCAGCGGCCGCGAAATCCAACAAGCATTTCATCTACAACAGCATATTCGCTGCAACTGTAATTATTCGTACAGTTTGCGTTGAAAATTTCATAAATTTTTGAAATGGCAGCAAGTTTATCACCATTGTCAATCCTGTTCCTTCTAGTTGTTTGATCGTCAAATCTTAGCACTGACAAGAGAAACAAAAACCGTTGTTTAGACATGACACCTCTAAAAATATCTCGTCCCGTACCATCCGTTGCAAAAAGACTTCTAGTATCTTCGTGGTTTGATTTAAACACTCCTGCCAAAATTACAAGTCCCAGAAATGCTTTCAATTCAATCATGTCTACATGTTCAACATAACTTGCCGTTGGTCCATAAGAAGAACTCGTTTCCGTTATTTTTGCATTTGTATGCTCTAGTATTTCATTTAGAATTTCTTCCGTAAGGAAAAGAGAAAATGCTTCAGAAGGTGTTCTTGGAGGAGTATTTACTGCCGGACCCTTTGCTCCCGGTCGAAGAGTGACTATATTAGAAGATCTGGTACGTGAAGTAGCAGGAGGATTTTTGGACCACTTATATCGATTTCGTCCATAGAAGTAACTTGTTCTTGCACTGACATCACCTAAGTCTTCTTCACTTTCGTTTTCAGATTCGACTTCAAATTCTGAACATGTGTCGTGATCACTATGTTCGCTTGCTGCATCACTCAAATCATCATCACGTTCATCAGGGCATTCACTTTCACTAACATCATCGTAAAAGTTTTCGGCAAGATTTGCTAATTGTTCATCAGTTAGAAACTTTATCATATTGTTTTTACTATTCAATACACGTATTATAGAAGGGAAATAAGGAACAAGTTGACGACGCTCTGGTTTGTGAGGAACTGAGTAAGAAATTTGTTTGAGTCGAATATTTATACGCCGTACAGAAATCAGGGGAAATGCCACTATTTGATTTGTAAAAAATCACCGAAGTCGAACATAAATGAGTGAATCCCCTGTACATGTAGGTACTATAATAAAAATCGCCGAATTGGAACGTATATAAGTGAATCCCCTATACTTACATGCACAACAACATCTGTGATTTCCCCAAAAGAGGACGAGGGCTATTATCACTATAAAATTCTAAATCATTGGTTAGAATACACTACGCTATTTTTGAAAAAAACAAACGTAATTGCTATCGTGGGGTGTTGAGACACCCCAAAAGCTATTTTTTGCTAAAACTGTAGAATATGGTAAATAATAAATTACACTATATTACATATCTCATTTGCATAGGCGAATACCTGGAACCTTAGAAATGTGACAAAAATAGTTTTAGAAAAAATTTAAAAAAAATGACCTCTGGGGTTCCGAAACACCCCACGATAGCACTTGAGGGTTAATGTTGAATGAATGGTCGTTGGTGTAAATTATGAATCTAAGTTCTTTGCTGTACCTATCTATATTTAAAGGAATTTTACCAATCTATTAATTAAGAAACTATTCGCGGCTATTTTCTGTCCACATTCATAATGTAGCTATTGGCGTTTTTTTTTCATTTCTATAGACTAAATTTTCGTCAAATTTGTGTGTTTAAGAAAAATAAGTAAAGTCAATGTGTGACCCACTTGTATATTGATAATACCAAGATGGAAGGTTCCGAATATTATTTACCCGCACAGAACTTTTAACAACCTAAAATGAAATATTAGCATGAAGCACTATTAGCTACCGTACCCGCGAATACAAGCAATTAAGACGTCATCCTTCGGCAGATTCGTCGAAACAAATGAATAATCAACGGGGTGGTGACCGACGCAATTAGCGCTTCTTAATTTTGAATAGAACGGAGTAAATACATGCAGCAAACTGCGGTACTAAACCGTAAATAAGCCGACGATCGGTTAGTGCCAGACATTATTATTAATTATTGCTTTCTCTACACTGGATTAATTGCATTTAGTACTACATGGTATTAATTGCGAATAGTATGACGCTTCCAATTATTCTGTAGCATATTACATTTCTGATTAAACGTAAATACCTATGAAAGCGAAACCATGCGGAGCAGCATTCGGAACTGGCAGGACGATTTCAAAGACTTCTACATCCGAGATTGCATTTAATTTTGTTGCGTTATGTCACGGTGGCCTTCTGGCAGCGTGCACTTTTGTAGAAATGTAATTCAAATAGGTATCAGGAGATGAAATTCAGTAATCTGCAAAGGGAGCTTTGTAAACATGGATATGTACATTTGTATGCTGTACAGAGCGGAGTCGTATTTCTAAAGAAAATTATACTGCTTATTGAACAAGATGACTAGTCGAGAATATTACAATACCATCCTTCGTCTGCAATAATCTTTTCAATTAGCTAACAGCTATATGCACGAGCTGAGCATAAAATTTTAGAGGAGATTTTAGAGACGACGTACTTGACCTGGTTCCTATTTTGCCTTTAAATAAATTAGAAATAAATTATCAACGCATGATAGAAAAGAGTTCAATAAGGTTAAAGTAGGCGAAGACCTGGAAAAAATTGAAGAATTTCGAAGCCAAGGTTAACTAATACCTAAATAATAAAGCATGGAAAAGGTAGTATAAAAAATGCAAGAAGATACGCAGGAAAAGTACAGTGGACGAACTATATTTCAAGAAGAACGAACCTGATTGTGCAAAATTTTTTTATTTAATAAATTTCTTGAACGTTCGTGCGATACCTTTGTTTGACTCATTTTCTGTAACATGCAGTTGGCTAGTTACTCCAGTTAGATGTATTCGATTCCTATACGATGCGCATAAAAAAAAAATCTGCGCATCGTATCACTCGATAGGTCTTCGATTCGAAGCGCAAGCCTGTTACATGATTCTTTTATCCTTCTTAACGCTCGATTCGTTCTTCATTCGACATTTGCGGGAAAGTATCAACTAAATCAGGTTCTCGATATTCTACGTTGATATTAAATTCTTCAAATAAAATACATGTTTGTACTTTCGTGCAGCTTTGCAACCTGGACGCCAAGTGGTTGTCGCAAACGATATATTTATCGACTAAAATTTCCTTTCCAATCCAATAATGTGGTTAAAGATGTCACTGTCCGTTAAAAAAACATTTTTAGTTTGAAAGTATCTATATTTGGAAACAGTTTATGAACACACTGTATAAAATTTAGTAGCGATAACGATAAGTTGTGGTACGCATAATTTCGTTCCACTAAAGTAAATTATGTTTTCTTCCAATAAGAGAGGTAATACATGCAATGTACACAATCAATTAAGCTGATAAAAAGTATAGTATTGTATTTAAAAAAGGAAAGTTGGTAACCACTTCCGGGTCAACCGGAAGTGTTTCGTAAACAAAAATAAAGTGCGTAAGTAAAATCAGCAAATAAATAGATAAAACAGACAAAAACATATGTGAGTGGAATGACATTGTATCGATTGTGTCACTTTGAAACTGCTTTTGTGGTTTAGTGACTTTGTTTCTCTGATTTCCTCAGTTTCTTTTAAATCGTGTAGTTTTACGCCGTAGTTTAATTCATATACACGTATTGGATATCTTCATGTTCCTGGAGCCACATGTCTCCGGTCAGCTTTTACGCTGGCATCTCCTCATTAAAAAAACAAATAAAACGTTGAAACTATCTCCGGGTACTCGCATTACATCAAATTCCTTGGACGATTCATCTTATAACTTCCAACAAACACACCAGCGACGCAAATGATGAACAAGGTTTTTGCTTAATTTAATGACGTCATTTTAAAATTGTCAAAGAGGTCCAAAGCCTAATGTTAAGATTCTCCGTAGACACGTACACCAGTTAAAATATTTAAAATATAGAGGGTGGCCCATCAGCTAATGTGGAAGATAGCAAACAATGTTTCAAATAAAAGTTACTATATGTTGTTGTAGGCTTCCGCGGTCGTTGCTTTCTTTTAAAAAATTTGGGTTTCCGGGTTGAAACCGCGTCGTAAAAGGTACTATATTTGTACTTGCTCATATTTCTAAAATAGTACCAAGAATACAAGGTGTTTAATTAATATAGAGCATCACGAAGAATGTTTTTTTAATGGCGTATATTCATTTAGAATTGAGTGTAGCATAAAATATTGCATTTACTACCACTTTTCATGAAAATTGCGACGTTGTCCAGTTGTTCCGAAAAGAATGAAAATTAAAGAAAAATCGGCGCACAGTAATACCCATTAACGAAAAATATTTAGCAAATATCAAGAGAAAGAGTAACTTAAAGGTTTGAAATACGTCGAAATTTCTCTTCATGTACAGGTTGTTTCCTACATGTGTATAAACTTCGCAATTTATACAGCAATACAACATAAATAATAAAATAAACAATTCATATATTTTTTAAAACATTGTAAAACGCATACCTTCATAGCAGCTGTTAATGTAAATATAAATAAAATTAGACGCTACAAAATGAAGATATAAGATCCGTGGAATGTTTCCACATTTCTTTCGGTTAAGAGTGTTCCCCGTGATGAAAATATGTTCTTATATCTTGAGAAAGATCATCCAACATCTACCAATAATCTTTGAAATTACTACACAACGCGAAAGCTAAATAAAATTAGCTACAGACTCATGCATCGCCGATCGGCGGTCGCCGCTAATATTAACTTCGCCCATTCAACAGTTTGATACATAAGTACTTACCTGCAGAATACCAACTCTAGTTATTCTACTGCAGTACCTGATGGTACGTTAATATACATAGGTGCCATTTAAAAAATGCTGC
Source organism: Marronus borbonicus (assembly GCA_902655005.2). NCBI lineage: Eukaryota > Metazoa > Arthropoda > Insecta > Coleoptera > Scarabaeidae > Marronus > Marronus borbonicus. Next base: position 6,363,219 of record LR737394.1, on the reverse strand, counting down.
TCCCTATTAATTGAACACCCTGTATAAATGTAAACATAGTAACTTTTATTTGAAACATTATCTCCTATCTTCCATATTAACCGGGACATTGGATTTCCTCGCACTAATTGGTGCGTGAATTTTGTCAAAAAGTATGTGTATTCATCAACGTTTATGTACACTGCCGTTCAGAGAAGTTCGGTCGGTTAGTAAAAAACATGAAAAAGTTACAGAAACAAACGAAACTAAAAACAAAATGCAATTTTATTGTATGTACAGGTAAAAAAGACAAAAATAAATAAATAAAAAGTTATTCTGGCCTATATAACATACTGAACATTATTTTTTTTTTCACCGAAAAAACCTCCTTTGTTGTTAATCACCGCTCGAACTATTCTAGGCATTCTTTCAATAAGTTTTGTTAAAACGGATTGTGGAATATTAATCCATTCATGTTGCAGAATATTCCGTAAATGTGCTTGTGAAGTTGGGCATATTTTTCGGATCCTCCTGCCCAGTTCATCCCACAACAACTCTATGGGGTTCAAATCTGGGCTTTGTGGGGGCCATGTCATTACTTTCAGGGCGTGCTGTTCTTCTTGCTCCTTTAGATAATTCTTACACACCAATGCAGTGTGTTTTGGGTCGTTGTCATGCATGAATGTGAAGTTACGGCCTATTATACGCAATCCTGATGGCACTGCATGATTCTGGAGTATTGTAAAATAATTTTCCTTCCTCATTACACCCTGCACTCTGCATAAATGTCCCGTCCCAGCAAAGGAGAAACATCCCCAGACTAACACAGAACTACGCCCTTACTTCACTGTAGGCACAATACAGTTCGGGATCACTTTTCAGTTTTAGATCTTCGGACATAAACTCGTCGATTTTGCCCAAAAACCTCAAACTTTGGCTCGTCACTCCAAAGCACGTGTTTCCAATCATCTAATGACCAATCTAGATGAGAACGGGCCCAGTGTAGCCGTTTTGCTCTGTTGCCCCGACGTAATAAGGGTTTTCGAATGGCAATGCGCCCATGAAGGTCCGCTTGTTGAAGTTGACGTTTTACCGTACTCGCCGAAACTTGTTCTTCACGGCCGCGATTGACTTCGGCTGCTATTTGTGACGCTGTTAATTTTCTATTGCGTTTGGTTAATAATACAATTCTCAAATCTTCAGCTTTTGTTATTTTCCTAGGTGCTCCAGGACGAACATGATTTTGTATAGTTCCAGTTGTTCGATATCGCTTTATGACGTCATTTACTGTTGAACTTCTCATATTTATTTTTTCAACAATTTGCAGTCCCGAATATCCTTCTTCAAACAGCGTAATAATGCGTGAACGTTTTTCTACACTGGTAGGCTTGCCACGTGCCATTTTGAAGTAAATTTTCTTAAAACTTTCGCGCAAAAACGACAGATGCACATCAACACACGTTCAACAGTAAAATGAAGCAAATTTATATCCTTACGCCTGTGATAAATAAACAAGAGTGATACTGCGGTATATTTATTAAATGTATTGTTCGTTAATAATCCCCAAACGACCCGTTTCAGAAGATCGGTACTTCCGAGAAATTCTTGGAATGAAAATAAAAGAGACTTTATTGTGGTTGTCGCAATATTTCTGCTTTACATAATAATTTATGGCTTTAATCCCTTAGAAAAGAGTGTATGCTTAATATTTTTCTAATATTATGTATTAATAATTGTATACAGTGTGATATAATAGATTTCTATTGTATGACCGAACCTCACTGAACGGCAGTGTACATGCAACAGTAATGCCAACATTCTTAGGATCGGGATTTCAAACTTTATCCACTCCTGGATGAGTACGAATCTATTTAAAAACTATTAGAAAAAGGAGAAACGGATGAGTACGCGTTAAAGAACCGTGATAGAATTCACGAAATCCCCCAAAACATTCTATATACATCGCATGCACTACAACTGCGCCGTAACCTCAAAAAAGTAATCGCAAAGTGCGATCGCGAATTTTTATTTTCGAGTTTATTGGACGGACAGTATCGCGGTCGCGCTCGCCAAAAATACCCTCGCCTGAAACAGTTTACGAACGCAAACAATTCATTACTTACCCGCACTCGCGCAAACAATAGATTAGGATTAAAATACAGTGCCCGTTTTCTACACGACGGAACGGGTAATTCTAGTGCGAGAGGGAATGTTCTATACACGAGAATCTTGCGTTTCTTTTTCGGGCAATTACAATTTTTAAAATTGGAAAATGTGTCACTGAAGCGTTGATATATGTAGTTCCCTCTCTTTTCTTTTCTAAAGGAAAGATCTATTATTATTATTTGTAAAAAGTGCCACATCACATTTGAAACATGGCGATGTCCGTAATGTTTAACAAATACCTTCCGGGTTGTCTTGGCTAGGAGATAAACGACTTTTTTCATACCGCCTCTTACATGAGTACTTGTAAAATTAAGAGAGATCGGTCGTAGGATTAGATAGAAGGCAAATATAAAAATAGACGCTCTATTATTACGCAATTGGAATTACGAATTTGACTCTTATTTGACTCGAATTTGACCTTGTACACAATACGTGTTTTATTTTCAGCGAGGACGATGACATCTAAATGTAATTTTAAATTCTTTTCGTTCTCAGAAAAAAAAAACGGACTCATTTAAATTTGTACTTTTTCGATCGTAATACCGCGAAAATTGATGTGAAATTTAGAATTAAAATAAAACAAAGGACCACTTAATTTTGCTTTTAATTGCTTATCACAGACGTACGACACTTCCTATCTTGAGCATATGTGTATACTATGTCTTAAGAGGACACTTCCGGTCACCTCAAAGTTATTCCTTTAAAGAAGGCGTCCTTTTAAAAGAGATGGAGGCGGAAGTGTATATGATGTTAGGGTAAAAGTAATAAATGCAGTAATTATAATTAATTTAATTAAGTAAATATCATAAATCTTCAAGTTGGGAACATGGAAATTGTTATTTAGGTTCCGGTTAGATATAAAGAATATTCTTTGACTGTTTTTGAAGAACTAAAGGGTACCAAATTTCGTTTTCGTAAATTAAAAAAATGGCGATACTCCCAAACTACCCCTATTCTACAACCTTAAAGGCTAAATTTACAAATATTATTGCGCGTCTGCACACAAAAGGAACGTAATGTCCAAATTTTGAATTGGTGATTTCAATTGTTTTAGCTCTGCGTTGGTGAGTCAGTCAATCGCTGCTTCTCTCTTTAAATAATTAGTATAGGAGGTGACAAACATTCTAATTCATAATTTCAGATGATGAATCCACCACAACAGATAGTGAAAATGAAAGTGAGACGGAAAATTATGTTGTGAAATAGGTAAATATTCTATTAAATTTAAAATAAAAGATAGAAAATCGGAACGATAAAAAAAGAAGAACAAAGAATAGAGAAACCTCCATGTTTGCCTTATTTTCTATATTTCTATAGACTCTTCTGAAGATATGAAGGAAAAAGAGGGTGAAATGATTTATTGGAGTTATTTCTTTCAATTGTTTGCTCTTATTATTAAAGAAAAATCAGTTGGTTGGGTAACGGTTGGATAGCCACAGTCAGTAATGTAAAAGCTGATGGTACTTTTCTAACATCATGGGTATCAATTGACTCTAGGTCAGCAACATCAGTTAAGTGTTGCTCGACAATCGGGAAATGAATGAAATGAAACTACGCTTGGAAGTAAACACTTGAGCAAGTTGAACCAATTTAGTCGGCGCAGCATCGGTTAAAGATCGGTTGCCATGCGACGTCATGGTCGGCACTGACAACAGTGAACCAATTTTCAGGAAATGTTCATTACAGGTGCACGACAAAAGTAGATAGTTCGCTTAAAGATTTAGTAAGTATTAAGCCTGCAGAAACGAATGCACTTTCCGTGCACTTCACGAAATTAGTAAAGACTAGACAGACTCGTGTTTTGTCGACTCCCGTGGCAACCAGTAGTCATAAGACGAATAAACACGAGTCTGTATAGTCTCTGCTATTTTCTCGAAGCGCAATGCGTTTCTGCAGGCTTAGTAAGTATGCGAGAACTTTTCGAGCCAATGTTCAATAAAAAGTGTAAAATGTTCATACTTCCATGTAATGTCGACATCGCTGCCAAGCGATCCATAGTCGAGAGCCAACGTTGCGCCAACCAACGTGCTACTAGGGAAGCGTCTGCCTTCTCAACATGTCAAAGGCAGACACGATGATATAATTTACGACAGTTATTTTTTTTTGCAATTTCAAATTTTAGGAATTGTAAATGAAGGAAGACATTAGTTAGTCTGAAGTATTTGAATTAAAATTAATGTTTCCCAACTATACCATCCAATCATCTAAATTCCGTTTAAATAATTCAAATATGTTTACACGTAGTTATGGAACAAATAACACAGGAAGTCAACTGTTATTTATAATATTCTACCAAAGTAGGTACGATTTGTACATTTAAATCGTTAACGGATATTCGTATAGTTTTTAAACTTCTCATAATTCTCGATTTCTAATTTAATCATCAAAAAAACCGTGACTAAACAACCATTTAGTAGTACTTCCTTTCTTTTCATTTACACACTAAGCTACAGCTTTAAAAATATTCCCTACATCAGTAGTAATAATCGTTATCATGTGAATCATATGTCATAGTAGCACACTTTTCTAACGCGCTAATTAAATACGAAAGCTGAGGTCCCAGGCGGTTAGTAGTAGTGATCCAATAGGGAATCATTCGCGTAAAATAACAGCCTCGGGACCCCCATAACGAAGCGATAAATTTACATATTACAGTTAAAGTAATGTATTAATTAACACTCAAGCAAATAGATTTGGTAGCTGACATTTTACATATGCATATGCATAGATGAATACATAAATATTATGTCTATTTAGTAGCGTTATACATAAACACGACGCCTTATCTCTACTATATGGATACATTTTTCTCGTAACGTCACATCGACTCGGCAGCAACACGATCCCAAAGAAAAATATTATTAGTCACGTGTCTAAAAGGTCAGCAGATAATTATTTATAGTAAATTTATTACACAAAAGCCTTATCTGTACATCATTAGCATTGCAAATTGCCGTTTCAACAGATTAGTAAAAAGTTATAGTGCAATGTATGGGATATATTGATTGTTTTCATTTCGATTAAACGAAGATGGAATGTTAGAACAGTATGGTTACCGACGCTACCGCTAACGACCAATTAAGTAATGCAAATGCTACTTTTACGCGGACGTTACTTCCATTTCCGCCTTCTCAGTAACTGGATGCTCCAAAGGAAGATACAGACCTTCCACAACATTGCGTATATGCGAATGCAAGTCAACCCAACAAAGTCTAAGTTGACAAAATTCGGTCCCGGGAAAACTCGTGAATTAAGCGCTGCACGTCTTTATCTTGTTATCAATTGTGTCCAGAGAGCTTGGGATTATATAACAAGCGATAACAATAATCGCTTCCACGAAAATACGCGCATGCTAAATGAAGCCACTAAGAGCCTGTTGTACAACGCACTTGTTCTATTGAACTTCACTTACTGTGACACTATTTACAACTTCTGCATTACACAAGAAGTTCAAAGTTCTTTATTTATTTTAAACAGCTGTAGAGTTCAGTCTTAAAAAGTAGACGATAATAATTATGATATAATGGTATCAGTTAGACAGCGAGCTTTCTGTTGGTGCATTTTTTAATTTCTTGCTTGGATGTTTATTTCATTTGGAAGAAACTACACCTATGCGGGTTAGTTGTTGGCTAAAAGTGGTTAGTGTATTCAGTGAAATCATACTTTTACGTTGTAATCTACTACGTGTATGTATTGTATATGCCTGTGTGTTTATCTTATTTAAATTTCTATTTATTGCAAAAGCAGTGGATGTCCAGACTACATAGGGAGTCAAATCAAAAGTAAACTCGGACGATCAGCAAGCGATAAGGTAGTATTGGCAGATTGCAAGCGATGTTGCACCTCTGTTTCCTTGCTATAAAAACAGGGCGGGAAAATAAAAAGTTGTTTATCCATCCGTGAGCGACATTCATAAAAGGAGCTTTACTTTTAAGTGTGTATTTATTAACAAAACAACGTTTGTTATTATAATGTATCTCCAAATAGTGCGTGAATGTGATGTCATATGGTGATTCTCAAACTGGTAGGTCGCGAACTAATTTTCGGTGAGTTGTAAAAAGCTTTCGAAAAGCTTATTTTTTCGAGCTGTAACATCGTTAAAGATGTCATTGTTCTAAGGTTCTCTTGTCATGGTGGTGTTTAACCTTCTATGGAGGACCGTGAAGCTTTCATGCGGTAAAACGTTTTGCTCTTATACTTGTGTAAAAATGTTGCCAGAAACTGCTTGTTGTAAAAGTTGTGTTATTAAAAATTAAATTCCTAGTACTTATAGTGAAGAAAAGCAATATGCGTATTTCCTTTTTTTTTACTTAAATCTATATTCTATATACTTAATATTTGTACAGATTTCCGGCCAAATAACAAACAGGCGTAACAGTAACATATGTAGATAGTTTCAACGAAATGTGTTATAATTTTTTTATCTTTCGTTTGGGATTACCACCAGTTGTTACAGTTGTTAAGTTAGCACTAATGCGTTGATATATATTTGAACGTCCTGTATATCTTGATAATACATGATATTTAATTGAAAAAGAAGCCATCTTTACCATCCACATTAACTGAATCATCATCACAATAAGCATCAAAACAAACACAAATTCTGGAACGTGCGTAATAGAGCAATAGGTCCCTTATTACTTCCGTGACGCTACGCTGTTTTTGTTGTTCAATGCTGTTCTTAGATTGTGCGGTTTGCTGATTGTGCGGAAGCAGGGCTTCGTAGTGGCCATCCCGAAACCGGGTAAGAATCAACTACATTCAGAACTACTGCCCTACTAATACGTTGTGTTCTCCTTCTCGTTTAATAGATGACTTGCACAATGCTGAGCTCCAGCTGGATAAACATTTTAAATTTCGTGCCAAGCTTTCGTCAAATCTCCAGCTGAATTTACGCGAGACTCTTGAGCGTTGGGAGACGGTTGGAGTCCAATGCACAGGCCTTTTCATCCAGAAAGTCAATCCAAATATCACAGAGATACGTGAACTATTCATTCTGTACACAAGCATCCCGCGTGTCCCATAGGTGCATTTTAATCTATACGCCGTCCGGGATCTTGCTGCCTGGTGGCTTCAGAGTGCGTTGGGTGGTTCCATAGAGTTGTTGTTTCTCGGTTAACGGAGACGAAACTATGCCAGTTCGGTTCACAAGAGGAAACCTTTTCCAGATGGAACCCTACGGTGTATTTTGGCGTCCTTCTGGATCAGCATTTAACGTGGAAATTCCACGTCGATCGTATCAAAGCTAGGGTCATTCGCCGCTACTGATAACATCGGAAAAGATCACCCAAGTGAAGATGATCGTCGAATTAAGGTTGGAGAGGTAGCACAAGCTGTAGGCATCTCGAAAGAACGTGTTTGTCGTATATTGACTGAAGAATTGGGCGTGAAAGAACTAACCGCATATTGAGCGCCGCGCGCACTCATTCATTGTTAGAACAACAACGCAATCGAATGAATATTTCCAATAGCCGGTTGAATCAATTTAAGCACAATACGTCAGCTTTGACGACGATTAATTATAAATAAAGCTTGGACACACCAGTACACTCCTGATGCCAAAGCATAGTCGAAACAATAGATTGCGAATGGTGAATCGGCTCCGAAAAAGACGAAGCCGTGAAAATAATGGTGACAGTGTTTTTTGGGATAGATAGAAGATAGAGTCCTGGCACTCTGCTCTACAATTTAACCTTGTACGAATTAAATATTTTTTCCAACTCTTATAAATAAGGGAGTATGAGCAGAGGAACAAAAAAAAAACAATGAAACAACAATAACAGTAAATTGTATTAATTTGTGATTCGTTGATCACAGCTTACCCCAGCGCATTCCCTTCACATATTACTGTCCGAGCACCAACTCAAAGCATCTCCGTTTAAATGTGCCGACAATCGATTCCAGAAATCTTGAAGGAACGATTTACGTGAAACTTCTTTCGAAAGGTGACCATCTGTATTGCCGAGGATGTAAGAGACAATTAAATCGCGTGTTACAATTGTGAAATTCATACAAATGTTTGTTTATACGAGTTTATTGTTACACATCGACAACCATCTGGCTTTGGTTAATTTATAAGATATTCTTTCATTTCTTTCGTATATCATACAGCAGCCCTAGGCAAGAATTTTGTAGTTTTTCTATACTGTTCGATTGTGCCATGATAATGGCGGGATCGTAAAAGCGCCATTTGCCTTTTCCAACTTAGAGATAAAAAAATGTCTATGCGGGTAGATCTTTTTAATGAAAATACGCAGTTTTTATACTATTTCCAGAAATTCATTGCAGGGAAATATTTTGCTATGGTTGAGAAAATATTTTCTTAGGGACATGCAAAGCAGAGACTTTCTTAGCACAAAAAAAATCCTGCAGTCTAATAAAGTATTTTGAAGGACCTTATCTTGCACCCAATTGATTTGTGGTTGCTACTCGCCCACATATACCTACATCCATCCAGTACCAACAACACGAAAAATACTTGAAGTTGCACGAACAATTGAAACACGTGCTTCGTAACGCAACTGACTGATAAAATTGACGGTCGATTAATTACTAAAATTAAATTTTTATTACCACCATTAAACGATAATTTCATAGCCACGAAGACGACATAACAACGATAACCTAACACACGCACATTGAGGAGCAGCAGCTAAAAAGTATTGAGAATATTACGACGTGATTGACATACATAAAGTAATCATGGTGTATTTCGCAACTTTGGTCACCACGAGGGCACTTTATCGTATTTACTAATCTTTGCACTAAATTGCGCATTAAGAGGAAGTAATTCTGTGACTAATAAACAATGGTACCAACCGCATAATCGATATATAACTATTGTTATAATATTCTTGCGGTTTACTCACGAGCTATGATAAATACCATATTTAATTTTAACTGAGGTATAATCGCAAATAACCGCAAGGCTTGTATTTACTCTTTTTGATATTGAAACATAAGTCCAAAGATAAACGATAATAAACATCATATGTTGTCTGCAAGATTTTCGAGAATATTGCAAATCATGTTAAATATTTCGATATTGCGCCTACAATATCCTTTCAACAGGTAAACCCGCACAAGAAAAATTACAAGATAGCTCGTAGTTTCAAAACGTTTGTTTGCACAATTAGAGGTATTGCAGGGTATCCTTGCTTTGGTAAACATGATTGGTATATTTTCTTCGTTTGCAAAAACGGAAAACGCTTATTTTAAACGTCGTTTTACCGCAATTAGTTAAACAACAGCGTAAGAGTATCCACCAAAATAAACACATCTTTTCTGTGGTCAGGTAATGACAATGCATGTGATGTACATGAGAGCATATTAATAAGTACCCACCAAAACAGCTGTTGCAGTAACGAGCGTAGCATTTGGTAAATACAATATTGAATACCAGCAAAGTACCTCTGCTTGAAAAAGTACTGCGCTAAAGAGATTTCATTACTCTTCTGGTGCTGTGCTGTTTTAAAATATTGAAATGGTATTTCTAAAGACACCAAAAGTTCGACTTCGACTTTCGCGTTTATTCTGAAACCACCCTCAAGTCCTGGAATGGGATGAAAAGCAATGGAGATTAACAACCAAACAGTTTAAATAGAGCTCCCCAAGACTGCTGCTTAATGCTCTAATTAGAAATGGAACATAGGTCACTTATTATAATTTTAAGTCAAAAAATAGTGCAATAAATAAAGCCACGTTGTATATTCTTCCCTTCAGAGGATCGTGCCCAAAGGTAAAGAAAAAAGTAAAGCAAAAGTATGTTACAAGTCAAAGTATTAAAACAGATAGAAGAAAATGCCTTTTCACCAGACTTACCTAATCTCGCAGACGTACACTATATAAACAATTAACTCCTTTCGAACGCAGCAAGAAAGACCACCCCCCGAGAAGATCTTCTTTTGAAGCGCTTAGTTGTGCAACACCGGCTGACAACAATCGATGCATTTTTAGTCCGATTTTTAACGAAACAAAATAAAGCTGCTATACTTCTGACGGTACTCCCAGTCATATAATTAGTTTAGTTGTCCCATTGAAAATTCGTTATATTGATTGTACGCGGAGAAATAAAAGTTACGTATTTACAATGAGAAAATGTTTTATTCACTTGTGTGAATCAGACTGGTAGATAAGCAGATAAGCATTTAAAGTGCTCAAAAGCAATGATATTCAATCCCCTGACCCATTGCAAGCAACATAACACAACGGAAAATGTAAAAACTGGAAATAAACTTCACAGACTGCTAAAATGAATACAAGAACTGTATATTAATTATATATTTAGCAAGAAACAATCCGCGGCTGTAATTTAATGAAATAAGACAAATCCTCGGAAACTCAAATACTGCAAGATTATGCTCAAGGTGGTAGTCTTATCATAGGCCATAAACCATAACTAAAACAGATTAGAAATCGTCTCAGATCTGATGGTAAGCAAGTGAGAAAGAACTTTCTTCCAAACATACCAAAATTACATTGAACTATCGGAGTGACACCATTATGATCTGGGGGGATTTCCCTTGATCACACTGCAACCTCCATGCAGTTCTTTTAACTTTTAAAACGTATCACCTGTTAGTGAAACTTTGTAAAAGAGATTTAAAACAAAACAATTTAAATAGTTATTAATATGTATACCTGAGAAGTATCTAATTAACGAACGCATGCTGCAAATGATTCTGCAGAGTAGAGTAAATTACGTTGTTCCAAATTCTGACGCGGTAGCTCTCGACTACTGGCTTGATTGAAGAATATTGGAGAATATTGAAGAATATTGCAGAATATTGAGGAATATTGGAGAATATTGAGGAATATTGAAGAAGATTGAGGAATATTGAGAAATATTGAGGAATATTGAGGAATATTGAGGAGTATTGAGGAGTATTAAGGAGTATTGGAGAATATTGGAGAATATTGACGAATATTGACGAATATTGACGAATATTGAAAAATATTGAGGTATATTGAGAAATATTGAGGAGGATTGAAAAGTATTAAGGAGTATTGAGGAATATCGACGAATATTAGGAATATTGAAGAATATTGAGGAATATTGAGATATATTAAGGAATATTGAGAATTATTGAGGAGTATTAAGGAGTATTGAGGAATATTGAGGAATATTGAAGAATATTGAGGTATATTGAGAAATATTGGGGAATATTGAGGAATATTGAAGAATATTGAGGAATATTGAGATATATTAAGGAATATTGAGAATTATTGAGGAGTATTAAGGAGTATTGAGGAATATTGAGGAATATTGAAGAATATTGAAGAATATTGAGGTATATTGAGAAATATTGGGGAATATTGAGGAGTACTAAGGAGAATTGAGGAATATCGAGGAATATTGAGGAATATCGAAGAATATTGAGATGTATTGAGGAATATCGAGGAATATTGAAGAATATTGAAGAAAACGGAAGCTGTATCGTTCGCAGCGAAAACTGAATACCATGTACACATGAGCATAATTTGACGTTGTGTATGAATATTCCTTATTTGACAACTTTTTCTCTAAATTACCCAGGAAAGAAATTATTTTATTATCCCAAGCACTAGGTGGACGCCTTGTATATGTATGGGTCGTATTATATTTTGTTGCATTTCATCCCTTCGTATTTGCATTTTATTGTAAAGAGATGTTGATCCCAGCAAAAATGGAACAATGGAAACTTAGTTGTACAGGTAATATGCAATGTACAAGGTATTCGTGAAAAATATGGAGTAGTTAGCACGAGCAAGAATAGGAAGTAAAGAAAGGGAGAATTTAAGATAATTTTGTAACTAACATTTACCTACGACAACAGCTGATAATTAACCGACATTGACCTACTTATTCACCAGCACGTGCATATCTAGATGAGAAATAATCTACAAGTGCAGGATTTCCTAACAGGTTCTTACTGCAACGTTTTTATTATTATTATTCTAGCTACTGCATGTATAATGGAAAGTAATAAATAAATATATATTCGTAATAAAAGTTGCCTCTATTACAAGCTTTATTATTGACAGCTCTATTAGTTGATCTACGAAAACGGTTAGAATTAGAGAATTTGTGTAACATTCTCTTTATGATTAAATTGGTAAAAGCAGAATAATAAGTAATCATTTAACATCTTAGCTTAATTACAAAAGTCATATTTAATGATGAAACATGTTACGTTATTTCAGATAATTTTAAACAAAATCCAATTATTAACCGACATTTCTTAATAAATTTAAGCAAGCATTAACTCGTATTAGGTGAACATGTTGTATTAGCTTCAAATCTAGGGTTCAATGCAATGCTTCTGTAGTGAAAATTTGATGATTTCGAGGGCTTTCGAGCTACTGCCATGACAAGGTATTTTTAGTGCTCTATTTGTCATATATTTATGTACGTTTTTTATTTAAGACTAAAACTTATTCTAAATTTATTTATTATTGCTTGCTATATAATCTATTGCTTTTCAGTTTATTCTATTTTATACAATTTTGTATTTGATAATTGTGCGCTATACAGGCGAACAAATTTTGGCAATTTTCTGTGATGGTCCTATTACGAATATTATTATTACTATTTAAATTCGTTAAAATTAATTGTTAATTACTTGACCACTATTATGCGTGCGGAAATGGAGTGTCGATACCCACTTTTAAAATTACAGTATAGAGATAAAGCATACTTTCGTACATAAATACATACAACTAAATGCAAGCACTCCTGTGTGCCTCTGCTGACCATTGAAATAACCGGTTTCAGAAAATGTCATCTTAATAAAACGTAAGACGGTGAAAACCATATTCCTTTAATTCTCCAAGTTTTCCAAGTAAGTAGTCTGCAAAAAAAAAAAATTTTAGTTCAGTTTCTTCATCGCCTTTCGATAAAAAGGCAAAAAATGAATCAGTGGGAATTAAAGGAAATAAAAGGAAGACGTTCGTGATTTACCTTCAATTACGCTCGGCGACGGCTGCGAAACAGAAAAAAGAGAGCCGCACAAGCGAGACCGGGACGGAGAACGAAAAAAGAGGTAAACAAACTCGCGACTGCAACATGTCTAAACGCAATTATACTTATTTTTATAGTTTTATTGATGTTTCAATGCCATGTATGATTGCAAAAGTCGAGTCAGTTCACTGACTGCATGCTAAAAGGCAAAATAACACCGAAAGCTTAACCGTCCTATGTACGCTAGAAGAGGACGCCGCTATTCAACGCAATAACTCAAAATATTCACTGCAATATTGACCATGAGACTGTTTGTACTCACGCACGCACACACACACGTGCATGCGAGTTATACGTAAATACAGGACGCGGCAAAAGTCTGGAAACGGCGGCCTACACAGGTTATTATTACATTCCTAAAAATTACTTCAACGAAAGTTGTTTGTCCTATCGATCGATTTATAGGTCTGACTAGATCATTACCCTTTGCAGTTTATGACGCATAAAAATAATTAGTTCGATTAAGATAATTAGCATCATTTTAAGCAGGGGTTGGTGGGGTTATAAGAAACAGCGGTGATAAGATACATTGTTTGTTGTTATTAAATAAGTTAATGCCACTTTCTAAACCGTCGAGTTGTTGAAGAAAGAATTGCCTAACAAACGCTCAAAACTGAATAAGGTGGAAGGAGACTATCATGGGCGAACTTCGTAAGACTCTAGGAGATTTAACTAATCTAGCTTCGCAAAAACACGATCATGGTGGTGATGGTACATGATTCGCAAACCAACAGTAGTGCCACACTGTGAAGTGAAGATGATGAATTAGTATAGAGAAATTACAGGATAATGTTTGTATCTGCCCATGCCTATGAATTTTCCAATTCAGTGCAAAAAACTGTGACGCCCATGTTCAATAATTTCAGAAGCTTATTTTGCGATTAAAGCAATCAAAAAACCGAATGCAACGTTCGAGAACGATTTGACTCACTTTAAAGAGAATTGAACAAAATGTAATTCTTGGCGCGAATGAGGTATTTTGAGTTTTTGCTACTACATATCTTTAAGTCTCCACCCCATTTGTTGCACAAAACTTTTTCGTCCCGGATATGCACAAATTCTAACCATTACAATTTAGCATTAAGTGTAAGAATCAACTCAATGCTCGCTCCATAAAATGCGCTTCGTAAGAGAATTCCGTTAAATCTGGAAAAATAAAATAAGAGAATTTCATTTCAACTACAAGCCAAATATAACTCCAAAAAAGAACACACTCGTCCACTCCGTCTTTTTCTGGCGAGTCATTGTAGCTAGAGTAATGCGACAAAAAATATGATAACAAGACCCCATCCAGAGAATCGCCTAAACATGTTTCCATCTTCCGAAAACAATCGGTTATACCGGAAGTGCCTATCAACTTTCTTATTTTAAATTGAATGCCACCATTTTTATTTCAAATATACGTTCTATATGTAACATTACCTAAACAATTAACTAATCAAATTATATACTTTGCAAGTTATTACCGTTTTCATTTTTGGAAATTTTGTCAAATGCAGACGGTCATAGAAGGTCAAATTAGATGCACTTAGTACCTACTTAGCAAGTATTTCTATTTTCACAATGTTGGTAATGTGTGAAACAGAGTGTTTAGGTCCATAAATGGATTCGCAAAATGTTCAAGTGGGTGAAAGAAGGGAAATGTGAAATGACTGACATTGATTTTTTTAACGGTAACACCTAGTTTCCTCAACGCCAATCAATCTGGATGCTCTCCAAATGCTTATCTTCATTTCATGTGCATCATTTAGACGATTTTGATAGACAGCTCTTTCAACCTCCTCGAAAGATAATAATCTAAGCACATGAGATCGAGAGACCCAGCTGACCAGTTCGCTCAATCTGCGCTTTACTTGCCTACCGAAATATGCAGAGCAACCATCATATTGATACCACATCTCCCTTCTTATTTCTAGTGGCACGTCTTCTAATAGCTGCGGTACTTGGTTCGTCGTAAACATTCGCGTTAACTGTTCCTTCAAAAAAGAAGTGCCCGATAGTATGATCACTAATGATACCGCACCACGTGTTTACACGTCATACTACTTGATTATTGATTTTTTGCATCCAGTGTGGATTTTTGCGTGCCCAACATGACCCAATCATGACGATTTAATTACTCTTAAAAGAAGCTTCGTCTGACCATAGTACTTTCTCGAAAAATCGGACATCTCGAGTTGATTTTGTCGGTGCCATCTTACGAAAAATTATGTAATCGCACAGGACTCGCCATACACTTACGTGGCTTGTTTGAAATTACCGCCAAAATATCTACTATTCGTCCATTTCTAACATATTGAACATTCTGCTTGCCTTTATTGTACATTTTCTGTTTATTGGGAAAAAAGAACTAGGCGAGAGAATACCTTCTGCGTAAAATGTCGTCGTTCTGGATACCTCTCCGAATACACACGCGCTACCCTTGCCATATTTTACTGACATTCGCCCACAAGCACTAACATGCCGAATGCTTCTGTATTTAAAACTTTAAAATTAATAATAAGTAACAACAAATAATAACAATAATAATCAAAACCCAACCTACAGAGGGCTTTCCGTGTGCAACTGTATTTGACAAAGTGTCCAGAAAAAAACGATAGTAACTCGCAAAGTACAAAGTTTGCTTAAACAAACTTAGCCTCAAATTTTATGTAGAATTTACACTTGAAATAAAGATAGCGGCATTCAATAGAAAATAAAGTTTATAGCCACTTTCGATTTAACGAAACGTTTCCGGAAGATAAGAACATTTTTAGATGATTCTTTGGATGGGGTTCTTTCATTAAATTTTTCGTCAGATTAATGGCTCACTAGTAAAAGAGTCTGAAACACCCTGTATAATGTTTGCGAATTACATTTTAACAAAAGTAATGTATGATAATAACAGCGAAAAGGTCAATTATGACAAAATAATTACAGGCCTCATATGACTACTATTTTTTTATCGGAAATCATAAATGCTGTCCTTCTTTACAGTATGTTAGATGGTAGAAACAACCAACTGGAGAAAATAATTATGCTTAATAGCTGTTATTTAAAGATTAACTAGTATAAACGGATGTACGTTAATGTCAAATAAAAATTCCAAGAGGATTGGCCGTCTCTACTAACAAACAACTGAAGGCTTCTTCTCTTGTTTAAATGCAGATGACACAGGCGTACGTGATTTTGTTGGTGAATAAATTAGTTGATATTTGTATATGTGAATAGTCTCACTCTTTACTTGCTTACTAAATTGATGGCGCTTAAAAAATGTAGAATCTAACGCCAATAATATCGTTATACGCACAGAAACGTAAAAACTGACCTGTCTTGGTAGTTTTCAGTAAACTAGTGATTTAGAAGATACCATATTTCAATGTAGGTTATACCAATGTACTGTTATTTATCGCTTCCAAAAATATTCCACGAATATAACACCTTTATGTACACCTTGTGTCGTATGTTCTTTTTCAGTCGTAATACCTACAAGTCCTCGTCTGTTCTTTCTGTCTGTCGCTATCAATAATGCGTTCATACGACGAGTATGGAATATACGATTGTCTTAGGTCGTAAAATCTGATTTAATGCGTTTACTGATCCGATTTTAAATGTTGTTTATTTGAGTTTTATGATGCGCCGTGCGGGAGAATTTAATGCTGCGATTTTTTCTTCCATCCATCATAATTAACGATAAGTTGAACTTTAGAGGCAGAAGACCTTCGTATATAGAAGATTTTATGTAAAAGAGAAGTTGGTGCGCTATAAACATACATTAAAAATTAAACAGGTATTTTGCGAAGGGAAGTAATAGTTTAGAGAAGTTTCTGGTTTCCGGATTGGAACTGGGTTGTTATCGTAGCTGTTGCGGACGTTTCGCTCACACTTCTATGTGACATCTTCACTGATATTACTGTACACTGACCCGGGAATACTCATTTCGGAGGGGTTTTATAGGGGGCTCGCTTTGGGTTAGTGGGGCAGAAATGTTATAGATCAATGAAGCGATTGCTAGATTTAATCGGTTAGGATTTCTAGGTGTGATGGGATTTAAATTGTTGGGATAGTTGTAGAATCATGGATTTTTTTAGGGTTACAAAACAAGATGCGGGTACAGTTAAATCGAATCTGATGAATCTATGCTTAGCCAAGATGGACCCGACTACACAGTCCAGAATTTTCTATTCTAAATTATCCATGTTGACCCTGTGTAAAGAAATTTTGTGCATCTTACAATTTTCTTATGACTTATAATTTGGTACCGGTTTCGTGTTAATAACACATCTTCAGACAGGATTTTTTCCTGCCTAACAATTTCATACTGATTCGGTTTCTCTGCCTGAATATGTGTTATTAACACGAAACCGGTAGCAAATTTTAATTCAGAAAGGAATCGTGAGGTACTACATTAGATTTCTTCGTCGTTTAAGAGTTTCCCGAGTTTATCTTCCCTGCCCCTAAGCCACTGCTTCACAGTGACTTATAGGGTGTAGAGGAGTTTCCCGTCTCTCACTGCATCTTCTAAATACTGGTTCAGATGCGATTCTCACTTGATGCAGATCAGTTTCCAGGGTGTTTCAGGGTAGTCCTTGTGACCGCTGAGGCGATCTGTGGCAAATTAAAATCAATTTAGAGGTTCGTGGACAACGTCGAGCGGTTCGCAGAGATAACAGTAAATAAATTGTTACAGATTTTTATATATGCAGGCTTAAACTGGAACGGAATCTCGGAGCTACATGCAAGAACCAAAATATTGTTGAGCTTCTTCATTAGGGAGTTTATGGTCAGGTTTTAGCTATAAGAAAGGATCCATGCGAATAATAAATTTTGGAACCACTGGCGTAGATGCTTGTTTAGTGGTCGGTGCCGATCCACAAACTAACATCTGATTTAGTCCTGGCCAGCAATTTTTTCGACATTTCTTTTGAGGATCTTACCAGGAAAACCTTCGAACATATGTTTCCAGAAGGTGACATGTCAAACTATTGCTCATAGTTTGCTGTTACTGCAAAACCATCTTCATTTCCATTTGTATTAAGTACAAAACTTGCCCTTAACTACAGCAAGAGATCGATTACAAAAAAATAAACTTTTCGATTAAAAGTAGGGTGAATGTTCTTTTGTGACAGCTTAATTCGCACATTATATCTATGGAATGTAATGCTCCCGTGTCTCCTTGCATCTCCCATGAATACGCTGTATTGCACTTGAAATTGGAACATGGTAAGCATATGATACCAACGACCAAATTTAAATTACCAGGTTGACCTAAAAAGTTTCCAGCTGCATCGTGATGATGATATTATTCATCAAAATATAATTGCGTTTGCATAAAAAGATACTTTTGAAAATTTCAGCCATGTTGAGCCAAGATGAACACTATTTACATCATCATTTGCCGCAGTGAAATTTTGGACAGCCTAATTTAGACGTGGTCATACCAAGCATAATTACTTGACGAGGTCAATGTAGAAATTTCAGAAGAAAAGGAAAGTGTTATTCAACTAAGACACTCACTCTTTCAGTGGTAGCCCGCGTAAAATTTCACGAATTAGGGTTCGAATTGATATACCTTGCGTTAGGCTGGAAGTTTTCAGACTAACCTCGTATATCCCTTTTCTGTTTTCTACGGGTATTTCATATTTTAAGGATTAGACTATCGTGACCATTACTATAACATTGTCGTGGATTTTCAACAAGCAAGGACATTAAATGCACGATTTCTGATCTTTTGAAGATCACAGTCGATAACGAATATAACAAAAACTGGGAAAGATTTTATTTCACTAAGAAGCTGTTGGATAAATAGTAGAAAACACTACTAATTCTCATCCATTGCTCATCTAACAACGAGCAAATATTCAACACGTTACATTACTTCAGCAAAAAGCAATGCATAAATATTTTCGAACAGCGAAAGCAAAATATTTCCGTTTTTACCGTCGGCGTAGTCTAAATAATGCACCCACAGGAAAAATTCGATAGCCAGGGTACCTTTAATGAATTCCAAATTAAAAAACCAGTAAAGCAGCGGTTTATGCTGAATAACTTGGCAACTGATTTTTTCAAACGCTGTTTAAACACGAATTGGAATAAATATTTTTATCTGGGTAGTTTAGATACGTAGAGGTACTACATTGAAATGCGTCTGTACGAGGATACCGCGATACCCGCCACATACAGGCAACTATTCAAATAGAAAAAACATATTTGGACAATCATGCTTTTTGCCACTTAAAACATTTCTGAACTAGTTTCAGCTAGAATTCCCCACTTTTATTCAAACATGATTTCCACGTTTATATTTTTTACGCATGTTTAAGTATAACAATCGCTAATAAGAAAAGAAAATACTGGAAACAAGACTTTTAAGCTCATTAATGCAAAGGCTTATTTCGTATTTGTATCAAAAAAATAAGATCAGATCTAGTTTTCTAATGTACGTACTTGGATTAAATTTTCTGATTTACGTCATCCAAGTCGACCTAGTTTAGAAAACAGTTCTAGATGAAAAAAGCTACTGGACACACTGAAAAATAGGAAATAATAAACTAAGTTATTTGAGCAGTTTTTAATTAAAGCAACGAAAAATTGGTAGAAATGAAAAAAATCACTTTATTGATGTCTAAACTTCAGTAACCCCCATTTATCAATATGCTACTTTACTGTTTACGTAGGTTATTAGCGTTTGTATTAATTATTTCTTATATTCAAGGCAACTTTTACTTATTTCTCATGTTATTCTACCATATATCAGCTATCTATAAGGATATCAAGCTCAATTAACAATCAGTAGACTGGGAGTCGTAGAAACTCAATAACTGTATTGACTCTTAACCTTACTTCATTTTAAATCGAACGTTATTACATAGTCTCGCCGTTGGAATAATGCTGCATACCCGCTGTAATTTTGGACAGGTTACAAGAATTACCCCAAAACGTCTCACTACATAAGTTGTAATGGGTGCCCAGAAATACGAGGTGGATTCAATTCGTCCAATAACATAACAACAACCGGCATAATATTGTTGGTATTTCGCATTTGGATGACCAATGATAACAAAACGAAATTGTATCTATTTAAATGTAAAATAAGTTTACAGCAATAAACTTTTTTTGTACATTTACATATTCCGTTCGCTCAGCGTAGACCTTTTTCTTTCGTTAATTTTATTACAACGCAGTGTTAGAGTCTTTTTATAACGGTTTCCTATATATATGTTGTTTATAATTCGTTATTCTTGGGGCACAACTACGTTATTTACATTTGTATTTGTTTATATAGAAGTAAATCCGTATGAAACGCATCTTGCTCCAAAAAGCTTCGTTTAAGTTCGAATTGTTGGGACAGTGAACTAAAACCTTTTCTCAAACAGAAGCGTTTCGCGCTGAATACACATGTGCGTTGTATATTTATTGTATGCGTGCGTATATACATTCGTTTCGCTTCAATATAATTATCAACAGACTAATTTTTGTGTAAATATTTTCTCCGAGAATAAATATTTTTTCTCCACGGTTCTGACCTACCTTCAACGTTAACCAGTTGAGATACGCTCTATTTGATGTTGGATAGGCGTACTTAAGGAAGATATTTTAAGAGCGTGAGCAATGCAAATAATAGATTTTTCCAGGGTATAATCAACGATTGAGACTCCCAAATTTACACATGTGCATGCTTCTATTTAAGAGGCGTATGAGAAGTTCGTTTTAAGAAGTCTAATATGGAAAAGTATCAAATTTCACGTATTTCTATTGTACACGAGAGCCATAAGAAGGCAGTTCATTAGGTTGTATTAACAGCCCAAGATCGTCAACGTTGTATTTAATTGATAACCAAACAATACTAATAATGATAGCAAGGACTGTGGGGTAGTATGGAAAGTATCAGAACACTCTGGATCACCATAAGTTTTATTAATTTAATCTGGGACAGTTGTTTCAAGCGCAACTGGTAAGCCACAAAAATTCAGGGGAAATGACAACACTATCTTGTGGTGTTTTACATGTAAAAAGTGATGAGAAACGTAAGATTCGCTTTGTTAAAAAATGGTCAATTTCATAGTCACCCAAGCATCTGGCAACACCGCAATACATAAGTAAGAGGTGAAAAGGGGAGACGTTAGCTGAGAGGCAATAGTGCGAATCAGACTGTACCTCGCTCTACGTATATCTCATTCTCGCTAAGAAAGTTCCGAGTTAAAATACCACGTACGGAAGTTTACTCCATCACTCCTCCCTCGGGTACATCACGTGACATTCAGGAGAAAACTCCCCGGCCAGTTCCCTAAACTGGTTGAGCAGCTCCCTGAACAGCTTGAATTTGCTTCGAGCTCTTGTAGCCTATCTACTTGCTTGAATCCCTACCTGACCAACCATCTGACCGTAAACAGTTAATAATGGCGATCCACGCGTCCACGAAACAGCTGTTCCGGATTAATTAACTAAACTTGTGCGATGCGGAATGTGCCGACACTTTAGCTTGTATAAATGTGCTATACGCTAGGTGCACAGAAAAATAGATGGTATTTTTTGAAAAAATTAAATACGTTTCAGGTGCTTGAATTAGGCAAGGTTTGGTGCCTTCTGCAGTCACGTTAGCATAGCGGGCCCATAAACATGTTAATCTAATTCCATCTATTCTCGTGAACATATTAATTGCTCCAAGGTTAACTAGCACCTAATAAGTCTCTTAAGCACCACAACAATTGTAATTAATTACGTATAAGATCATAAGTATGTATCTACGACTACGTATGTATATATAGGTATATGTACGTCGGCACCGCGTAGTCAACAATTGGAAGTGTAGAGATCAATTGGAAAATAAAACCGACATTAACATTATAATTACAATTGAATTTATATTCTAGCGTGTAATAAGTCGGAATGGTGCGAGCGACTGGCGTAAGCAGGATAGAAAGAGAATGAAGCAGCGAAATAAAGATGCATTTAGCATCTAACTGACCTATCTTAACCTCTCCGTATAGCTATATGTTTTGCGTAGTACTTTATGGTCGTAGATCGACTGGTGTTTGCTAAACGTCAAACGTCGTCGCCCGGACTCGCGCCTATGTATCTTCCTTCGACGCACGGATTTCAACGTATAGGAGGCGTAGCATTGAATGCAACTCGCTTTCGCGAACCCATTTATATTTAAGGTCACACGTCATTGTAAAATTTTATGATCTACACGAATGTGTTTTATAAATAATCGCTCCGATGATGAGGTTTTCTTCTTCGTCTTTTTTTCTTACGAAAGTTCGAAGCACTTACGCTCATTCTTATTTTATCGCTGGAACGCTCTTATCAGTATCGTAGCGTTGCAAATGGAGGTCTCGTGGATTAAAACATACGCAACTTCGAATGGACGTTATTAGGAAAGCTGATAATCGGGTGATAATTTTCTCCAAAGTTTTCTGTTTTGTTGAGATTTCGACGATTATATCTACCTAACTATCCTACGCCAAAGGGAATACTAAAAACATATTTTTAAATGGTCTCTCCGCTATGACGATGAAGACTTATAAGTGTTACACAAAATAGATAAAGACACCGTTCATCACTTTATTTAGAAGTAGAAGCAAGGTTACAATAATAATAATAACGGCGGGATTTGGGATGGCATGCCAAGATGGCGTATTTAACACCCTGCAGTACGGACGATATGTGCTTGGTTTGCCCTTTGCCGGACATGCAATGCGAGTCGAGAAACTCTAATGCATTTGTTGACCGCGTGCCCTAAATATGCGCCAAACCTTTACATTATCAGGCAAGATAATTGTCCTAAAGCGCTTAAAGTTATTTTATACCATCTAAGATGTCTATATGGACTGGATGAAAGACAGCGACTACCATATGAACATTTTCAACTATGTACCAATAACAGACCATAACGAGAAAAGCAAGATCTTTTGGAAAATAAGCATTAAAATCGCTGCAAATAAAGCGGATATGGTAATTCAAGACCTATGGAGAAGAAACTATACTTGCTGAAAACGTTTTGTCCCAGAAAAAAAGCTTATAATAGAAAAAGGAAGAAGAGAAAATTCGGAAATGTCAGGATCTTACTTACCAACTAAAGAGCATATATCAAGGCTACAAGATCACGTTGGTTCCACTAATTATCTGAGTCCTTAATAAGGAATGTAAGAAGCCGATTAATCGAAACGCTTAGCATGCAGATGTATGTTCTTGGTTCACTGCAGGTCCTGTGGGACCACGAAAATAGCACACCATCATCTTGATTTAGAGGAGCTCCAATCCCTTTGGCGTTACCCGCCCCCTTCCCCCTTTCTCCATTATCCAGATCTCATAATTTACTGCTTCCATACTAGCAATCAACTGCTTCTAGTTATCCATATTTTGCACTTGTATTTAATCAATGTATATATACAAAACAATAAAACAAATGATAGCAATAATGAGCGAAGATAAATGTGGAGAAGAAGGTGAATAAAATGAAAAAATAATAATAATACTCCCTTTATTACCCAACAGGTCTAAACGTGATGGCCCATGCATGATAACATAAAGGAATTCTGTTTATAGCTTCACCCGGCAGCTATGGATCTCATGTAGAGAGACCATCAAATTCATTGTTAGATGTAAATAAGTTGAAGCCCTCCTCATTATATTAGTTCTTCCAAATAAAATCATAAATGTTGAATTGTATCTGTAACTGATACGTGGAACCAGAAAATGAAACTGCTCAAGCAAGTAGGAGCAATCAGCAGTGTTCTTTATAAATTTATCTACAGTCTCTTCATCTACTGAGATTTTCAATTTCTGCAGAGCCGCTGGTAAACATGGAGCAGCGGTATCATTGAAAGAAATCAAACCTACCTATGCTCGCAAAACAATTTTTGTGTGCTGCGCAGTTGAAACCTCTTGGAAGTAAGAAATTTATTGTTGCGTGTGCTGCTTAGCGATTTATTAAACTTATTTCATATTAAATTAATAATTAGACGACCCACTCGTAATGTTAACAGTGCAGAAATAACGTTACATCTATATTTCTATTCCCTGCAACTGAAGATGAGCTTGTATCTTGTGTTCATACTTTCAAAATAAAAGAGCGTCGCGCATAGAGGAAATACCGTTACATGTATAAGAACCATTTGAAACTGGTGTCTTTCCTGATGAATTCAAATTAGCTCTTGTTAAATGACTCTCTAAACACGGCGGTTGCAACGAATTGGGCAATTATAGACCAACCTTTTGACAAATTTCTCTAAAATACTTGAATATTTAACTTCAGTCGGCATAATTAATTCCTTTAATAAACATAATCCGTTAGACGCTTTTCAACAAGGTTTTACGAAAAATAAATCAATAGAAAGCACTCTTTTTGACTACATTAATGGTATTTTGGCGATGCTTGAGGAACATCATTTAATGGCCGGTCTTTTCTTAAACTAGAACAAAGCTTTTGATGGTGTCGACCACGATATTCTGCTAATGAAACTTAAAACCTA
This sequence comes from Marronus borbonicus, assembly GCA_902655005.2. Taxonomy (NCBI): domain Eukaryota; kingdom Metazoa; phylum Arthropoda; class Insecta; order Coleoptera; family Scarabaeidae; genus Marronus; species Marronus borbonicus. Next base: position 6,338,640 of record LR737394.1, on the reverse strand, counting down.
CGGTATACGGGGGAACTGCCAATTCTCTAATACAATCCTACCTCGATAACATGAAGCAAATTATCAGTTTCAAATCAAGTAATAAATCTGCTTTCTCTGACATGGAACACTTAGAGGAGGAAATACCATAAGAAAGGTCTTGGAACCTCTACCGTTCAGTTGAAACTAAACGTGTTCCGGGTGTGAACCGTGTCATGTCGTTGGTTAAAATAAAACTCGACGTTTCGCCCACAATCGTATGGGGCTTCTTCAGGAGAGTGATGGCAACAGTTAGTACGGTAACTCAACGTGTGAACCACGCCAGAGACGAAACTAATTGACCGGGAAGCAGTGGTCACGGTAACTCAGCATGTGAACCATGCCAGAGGCGAAAACCAACTTTTTCACATGCTGAGTTACAGTGACCACTGCTTCCCGCTCAGTTAGTTTCGCCTCTGGCGTAATTCACACGTTGAGTTACCGTGCTAACTGTTTCCATCACTCTCCTGAAGAAGCTCCATACGATTGAGGGCGAAACGTCGAGTTTTATTTTAACCAACGAGATGACACGGTTCACACCCGGAACACGTTTAGTTTCAACTGACTCTGGCCGTGGAAGCCTACGTTTTTACTCTACCGTTAAATTTAAATGGCATCGCTTATTAGTAACAAACACTTAACACTTCCAAAACATGATGGATGGTCTTTAAATCGTATTGGGACTCTTTTACATTATCTCAGCGTTGTTACTGTCAAATCTGCTAGATTCCTCGGCCTTTATGTCGATGGTAACTTAAGATGGAATATTCAAATAGAGAAACTATGCAGTCGACTAAACGGTTTATGTTACGCATTCAGAATGCAGGATTCTTCAAGAAAAAGTCTATTATTGCAATATATCATCGAAATCTCTGTACGACCGTTAATATCTCAAACTAAGTACTTGTTCCCAAACATAGTTACTTCGATTACTCAATGTAATGGATGCGAATGCTTGACTTTCCAACCTTAATTTCGAATACATTTTTGTTAATTGCATGCTGCTATACGACGTTGGCTATTACTGCAATGGTAATGGAGATTGTGATGACTTTTAAAATCAATTGCAGAATTTAATGTTCTTGTCCGATACTTCTAAATGTTACTTAAAGAGCCGCTGCAAGTAACTGAACTGCGATAAAGAGAAGTGCGCCGTAAAATTATTATCGACATCGTCTGCTTCCGGATACAAATGTATAAATTATCTCCGCAGGATCTAAACTTTGTTCATTAATATGTTAAAGAGGAGGTTTATTAGTTCTCGTTTGTACCAATTTCTGTTAACTAAAGGTTAAATTCTAGCAATATACTCTAACATATTCTCAAGTTATGTTGAAACATTAATTTGCGCTTGCTTTACACATTAATTTATTTTAAAGTAGAGCACATAATATAATAAACGACGCTATTGAGATCTGACATTACGATTTTCATAAAACTTGGCATTTGTCATTACCAAAGCAGTAACAGCACGAATAGTTTGTTTGCAACATCATGTAAGATGATCAGCATGTGACTTACTTTGAGATAGAGGCATCCGATACATTCGATTTTGCATGAAGATTTAGGCATACACAACGTTGCAGTAAGTGACGAAACTTGGACATATTCGTACAAGCCGGAAACTCAGCAACAATCATCCGTTTAGCTGTTCCCAGATAAACCGAATCCAATAAAAGTTGTTTGTTCGCGAAGCACTTCCAAGAGAATGGTTGCTTGTTTCTTTCGTTGTACCAGACATATCACAAGCATTGCATTAAAGGATCGAAGAAGAACAGTTAATACTGTGCGATACAGAACAATTTAACAAAGAAATACAATCGACAACGTCGCATCCTCCCTCATTAATGCAATGCCATGCAGCACGTCAACCAATTGATATTTGAAGGAGAAAAACATGGGATTAATGTCTCATTACCCGTGTTCACCTGATTTATCGCATAGAGACCTCTTCGTTCCGAAGGTACAGCAGGATTTCAGAAAACATGTTATGAAGGTACCACCTTCAAGTTCGAACGCATATGCATAAGTCTTAATGGCAGATAATAATAAAAAACGATAAAACGATTAGTACAAATCGTTCCTTTTTCTTTTATTGTTGTCGTAGAAAGTTAAAAGGTTTTTTTTAGTATTCGCCACTATTATTACGAAACTAGCAAATGGCTTTGTACACTGTTGGGCAGTTAAAATAGCTCCTGACGTTTCTGTTGAAACTGATATTGAAGACAGTGATTCAGAGAACATTGAATAATGTGTATTTTTGGGAAGGTCTGAGGTAATCCGCCTTATTATTTCAATTTCATACAAACGGGACTTTTCGTGTTTATTTTTCCGGAAAGGGGCAGAGGACGGAGAGCGAAATATTAATCACCGGCATAGCGAAGCACCTAAGAAGATATAGCGCCCAACGACTTCACTCGTACTTGGAGAGATTGTCATTGTAACAGTCACATTCTAGATTATCCGTTCCCAATCGGGGTCGTCGAAGATCATTTTTTGAACTGCCACACAGCTGTTGATATTTGAGAATATAACTTACCAATCAATTTTATATGCAGTACAACGGGATAAGGCATTGAATATGAAAGAGGATGAATGAGGAGCTCTGATAGGCCTAAACTTCTTTATGGGTTACCATACATTACCACGTTGGAGAAGCTACAGATTTAGGCATTGCTCTAGTTTCTAATACCATAGCGAGAAATAGATTTGAAAATGTTCTTCGCAACTTCCACATCAATGGTAACAATAACATACCAACCAATAATGAAGATAACCTTTATAAAAGAAAACCACAGATTACAGAGTTAAATAGGCGAATTTTTATAAGTTTTTGTAACCAATTTTCTTAGCATCGAATCACCATGATAATAAACACACTTCGGCAAAGAGCAAAGCTAAGGACGGTTCTTCAGAACAAATTACATTGTGGGTGTTGATCTCGCAGATCAGTTGAGAATACGTTCAGCACAGATCGCGCAAGCAGTGGCAACGGTAGTGGTGGGCGTTGATTGATATTGGATTTCTCAACTTTTATATCACTTATAGTCAACTAAATAAAAAAATCATTGCTGGAGTTTCGACGAATGATCACTCAGAGCCCAATCAATTCGATTGTTCCGAAGAAATGCAACTGATGGTACACCGCCTATTTCTAAAAGAAAAAACGACACAATTACAGCGCAAGCGACGCAGTCAGACTAGGAAATGTAGGAGAACATTTTGTTATTTTTGCAAATAATAGACTATTCAAAAAGCGATGGCTCTGAAGTATATTTACGTTGCAATGACCAATTATGGTACATTGTTTCGCAGAACACCAAAATATCCTTATTGTAAAAAATTTACCATCAAAGCATCGGCTGCTGTCGGTACTCCCAAGTACCACCATAAAAGTACTCAAAAATTAGGACACCAAGAAATGAAAATTCAATCTATCACTAGTACAATTTTAATGGGTTTATTAACTTGTTAATTATTATTAAGCTCCATGTACATAATTACCTTTATTAATCTTTATGAGGATCTAACATAACTAGCTAACAATTCCTGTACTGGTTATACTCTTTGCCTGAAGATGTACTTGGGCGTATGAAACCGGTCGCAGTTTCCCGCGTTTAAATAAAGAATTGCTATATCTGTTTTCTCTATAGCATTATCTGTTAAAACGAAATTATAATCATTTCATATAGAGGAAGTTCATCTTACGGTACAAATCCAGCAGCTACATCGTTTGTCCATTAACTCACAAGAGAAATTTCATTCACCGCCTTTAATTTAAACAGCCAGCGTCTATGTTTCATAGCATATTGCGTACATCTACGAAACGCATTCGGTAGGTAGTTAAGAGCAGTGTATCGCATTACATCGGTTATACGATATTAGATGAATACAGTTATGTAAAACGGTTCCCTTCACGTTTAACGCAAGAAAAAATAAACGAAAATTACTGCCTGTACGAATTTAATTGGAACTGAATAGGTTGAATGTGCGTGTCGTCGCCAGATCGTCGGTCGCCAGCTTAGCTGGCCGATCTGGTTAGATATGTTGGGGACGGGAGACTATCACAACGCACACCGTAAATACAACCGTTACCAACGGCGTTTACATAAATCTTCACCTTTCCCGCTAATTAATAACTGCAGATAAGAAGCGGGTGTTCCCCTTCGTTGCTTATCGGTCTTCTAGTTTTTTTTTTAGCCTTATTATTTCTTTTTGTTTAAAATTCGTCGACAATAAAGATCTTTTAAATATTTTATCGATTCAATGTTAGCACGTGTAATATCTTAATGCGAAAATTCGTAAAATTAAATTTGCGTTTCAGAATTGAACGGTGCTGCAAACTCCTATTCTTTCAAAGGCTTTATTTCAAGTTCACTTCTGATTACTAAACTTCATACCTTATTTATTCTGTTTATTCCTGTTTCTTTTTGCTTGCAAACTTTCTTTTTAGTAGTTTAGATTCTTCCACTAATTTTGCTTGTCAATTCTTGAGATATTTAATCGTTTCCCCTAACCTTAGGTGCTTAAGTGACAAAAATTTGCTTTATTTTTGTCGTAACATAGGGAGTTAAATTTACACCAATTTCTTACGGTATTCTTTTTTTACTTAACGTGCCATTTCACTTGATTAACTGAATTAAGGAGTTTCGTACGTAATTTATGTAAAATGGGAATAGGTAGGGTAAAAACTTGGATATAACCCGACTATACTCTCTTTATTACTTTAATTATTTTGTTTGATTTTTCAGGTAAGGAAATTCGTAGCGGATAAAGGAATTAGATTATCATTGATGTATCTTATATCACATTTTTTTAAAACTTTGGTCGTCACCCGGAAAGATTTAACCCCGTGTTAATTCCTAACGACCGCCATACTCCTTGGTATTAACCCATCTACCGCATAAAATCGAAAATTTGAATTACTAATAAATATACATTTTTGCCGAGTAAAGAGAATAATCGACATTTCTGTTCTAGTATCAATTAAAATGTTTAACTTTAATATGCGATCTCATGCAAATAAAAACTGTTCCAGCTGGTAACTGAGTTTGTTCAAATATTTCGGAATCTCTACAATCTCGAGTCACTATTAATTAACTGTACTTCACTCTTTACGGCGAAACGGTAATGGTAACAAAGCCAGAGAAGCCAGATAAGACTAATCTGTCATATTTTTGCGATCGTATAACTTCTCCAGCTCGCACAGTGCTCAGGGTGAGCTGGCAATGCGATTTTCGCGGTAGGGCGGAGTCGACTCAGAAGCCATCACTAACTAACAAATTAGACTAATCGGTTACATTTTTGTGGTCATACAACTTTTTCAGCTTGCACAGTTCACAATTTACCTACTGAAAAGCTGCCGAGGTTATGAGAAACTTAGGCGCCTGGTTGGGTTAAAAAATTGTTTCGTATCGGTATTAATTTCAACCTGCTCGTTCCTGTCAGACTGACCGATTTCGTAACGGAATTTTTTTTTACACAGATCATATTTAAATGCCAATCTGGTACGCTGTTTGTTGTATAATAAATTAACATTCTTCCTTAGATAAGTTTCCAATGTGGATAAACGCAGTTTTTATAATACACCCTTTTACAAGGCTTTATAGTCCTTAAAAAAATTCCTCTCTAGAATGAAAAGTTCGAAGCTTCTTTTAGGTATTTCTTTCATTTAAGAGTATTTTCCATATACGTTACTACATAGGCACATTCGAAGAACATCAGAAGTCAACGCTGTAGATCAGTGAATAAGCATGTCTGTCCAAAATTTTAAAGAACAAATAACTAAGGGAATATAGATTAATTTTACACAGAGCCGTTTAGTCAAGACTTCATCAAAATACGATATATTTTATATTTACATTTTTCAGGACATTTGGATCATCCTTTGCAAAATTCCAATATTCAGAATTTCACGAATCTGAGAACCATTAACTCATCGCTCTAATGCGTGATGTTTTTATTCAAATTTATTTTGTATATCGCGATAAAACGAATTTATTACTTCCAAAGTATCTATATTTATATCATAAACATTCAAGGTGTTAACATTTTTCTAGTTAACTCAGACTTTCCTAAATAAATTTACAGTTAAGTGAAGCGGTTCGCATAAGATTTACACATTGTACTTTAGCTTAAAATTGCCGCAAAGTATTTGAGTATTTTCATATGGCAATACTGTAAAGCTTTGCTATGCAAACAGATTCCTCTCAAATGTTAGTAGCATAGCATATCAAAATTCTGTGACTGTAGACTGCTAAAAATAAACATAATTAAATCGTTCCTATTTTTGTTGTAAAAATAAAAAATCCTGCTGGGACTTGTATCTTATTGCTTGTTGAAAGTTAAATAGTAATACAAGCAATTACCTCTCCGCAATTATTCTATATTTGATACTAATGATCAAATATGATTAATTACTTCTATAACAGGTACCCTGTAAAGAGAAGAAAATTAAATTATGACTATAGACAAATACACAGCTAACCAGTTATGCTAAAGCTCAGCGCAGTTTGTGGCAATATAGAAGCGTATTGATACGATTTTAGAATTTAAATTGATTCGTTTAAATGGGAAAACATTTAACTAAAGCCCGAAGTTTCTCTCAAAATTAAGGACGTTAATTTCAAACATTGTGAACAGACGGATTTAGACACCGTTGCTATACTTTAAGCTCTTAATTACAGCTACTAATTTTGAAATTGCGAATGCACCTTTAATCCTGTAACACATTATCTTGCTATACTCAACTGCAACGGAAGCAAACCTTTGTTATAATTTGTTGCCTCCTGGACAACGTTCACGAACTATAGACGAGGCCACGAATCAATTTAGAGAAACTTTTCAGTACTATACAGAACATAGAACTTTGAACACACAAGTGCATTCACCGGTTATTGTTAGCTCGTCAAGGTGGTCTGAACACTGTTTGACTAAGGTGCTTATTCGTAAAAAATATTTATTTAAACTTACCTCGAACATGGAGCCGTGCTATACAGAGCTAAGGCAATATTTACGTACAATATATACAAGCTTTCTCACAAAAATAAGAGGCGAGTGTTGATATTTACAAGAGTTACCCTTTAACTGAATGGCACGATAATTACAATAAAAATAACAGTAAGAATAAGTTCATTATCGTACAAGTGTTGAAATGCGTCGTAGATAGCATTTGGCATAGCCGTTAACGTTTAAGTATAATCTAAATTTTTTTGTGAGATCTAGCGTGATAAAGGTTAATTATCAATGAAAGTAGATATTTTTTCCATACGATAGTAGAGGCGCTCGCGGGTAACTTTAGCTATTTTAACAATTTAAAGTTCTTGCTTTTTTACTATGTTTCGACTTATGCATCTATATCTCTTTATGTTACTTGATTAGCGCGATTAGTTATGAAGAATATGTTATTTTAAGCCAAATTAGTAAGCTAAGTGTTCACTTGTTGATTTCATAGATCGCTAACTTCGTTTGGAACATGTATTTCTGGATGCTTAATTTTCCCAAAAAATCAGTGTTGAATTGAGCACTCACTATTGTCAACTTTAGTAATAATGTTAATTGTCTGAACTGTCGTAATAAAATACTGTACAGGGTGTAAAATTTACATTTTACAGTGTCTATTATACGTACTTAGTGTGAATATGATGGCTTGGAGTGTAAACATGTAAGGGTGTCTTCAGCTAGACTAAATATTTTTATTGAAACATACTACAACTATGTATATCATACGATATCATTAGAGATGACAAAGGCAGGTGAAATTATTACTTTTTTGCAGCGAATAGACAGACTCGCGTTTTGTCGACTCTCGGGGAAACCAGCGGACAACACGAACTCTTTCTTATGAGACGAATAGACACGAGTCGCTGCAAAAAAGTAATAATTTCACCTGCCTTTGTCTTTCATAGTTACCATATTTTGTTCGCAAATTAAGAATCTAGATATAAGCTCTCTAAAAAGAACGTATCTGTCATGATCTATCGACATATCTAATCGTCCCATCTTTCATTTTACAAAATACACTTCCGCTTGATGTTTTAGTTTAAACATTAAATCAACACCTTAAAACGCGCTATTAAAATTGGTAGATAATAGCTAGATAGATAGTAGATAATAACTGCAGCTTAGGTCATCGTTTTCTTATTTTCGAAAGAGCGAATTAAATTGCAGGAATGCAAAATTAACACTAGTTAGGTAAAATACCATTGACTAATGATAGTCTTCTTCTACACTCCTTCCCACGCCTTGCAACCAACCTTGCATGAAATCGTTTTTACTACCCCTGTGCAGCCGCCAACTATGGATATCGTTGTCCTACACCGGAGAGCTTTTTAAAGGATCTTACAAAGAGGCTCTTATTTACAATCGTAAAAGTTATAAATTTACTGCGAGAAGCTTTCCTAATTCCAGGGGACACAAAACATTGTAGTTGCGTACATGAAAGCCTGGACAGCTATTCGTCAGTAAGCAAGTCTTAATTTAAGTACCAAGAACTGTCTAGTACACCCTTCCGAAGAAATAACGATTTGTGTAAGTGTAGACTTTTTAAAAAAAAAAAACTTAATAACTCTGAAATCTTTACTTTTAGGGCAATAGTAACTCATGGCATTTTGCATTAGAATTCCACGAGGATTTCAAACATCCAACTAAGAACGACAGAGCGTATAGATATTATTATAATTCTAAGACATACCCACGATCAGACCAAGAAGCAGAAGCAGATCGGAGAAGGACTTTTCGACGAAAATTTTCGCCCGTTTTATAAACCACCTTGGAAAATGCGGAAAAGGCAGAATCTTTCAATATCGCGAAGACGGCTCACCCTGCATGTGCTGCCACATGATTAAATCTTAATTTTTATTATCTGGATCCAACGATTGTAATTTAATTGAGTTAGCAAAAGAAGTGTGAGGAATTATATTTACAATGTTCATATTATTACATTAGTTCTAGTTGATCTCAATAAGACGTGAACATGCGCAATATAACATTCCTGAATCTTCTTCGTATGCGAGTTTCAAACCCATTTTCAGGAAATCCTTAGAAATACATTTTCCGCGAACACCTAGATGTTGGAGTCGAGTTTTTCCAATTCTGCAAAATTCAACGCTTATATGGTCGGGTATAGTCATTAGTTATATGCAGATTTGGATTTATTTTGTTTCTTGTTGCTTTAGATAAAAGACTAAGAGAAAACTCAAGTATTTTTGCGGAAAACTCTCAGGAGTGAACATTATTATAAGACTTTCACGAATTATCACATATACACTACCGTTCATAAACTTAATTGGGTCGGATAAAGCCCAGTAAAATCTAGAATCTAAAATACGTAATGAACTGTAATTACCAAGCGCATGTACGCACAAATTTCATGAAGAAATATAAAATAATTGTAAAGTAATTTATAGTAAAACCCGCAGCGGTAAGCAATGAAAATTACGAATAGGAAAACCCGCGATTATTTTAATTCTATTAATGCATGGGAGGGAAGTAAGGCGCCTAAGGCTACCTTATTCTTATCTTCCATCAATATCCATCAATCTTGTCTAAAATAATAAATTATTAGCTGTAAAGTAATCAAATTGTCCAGGTTGTTATTGAATATGCCAAAAGAACATGAAATAGACATCAGAATTTATTCTTTAAATGAGGTCGATGTATCCAACCCTTAGATTGAACGGCAAGTAAAATTTTATGAGAAAAGAAAAAAGGGCAATGATGAATTCGCAAACAGAATGGACGACCAGTAGCTACTACAGGAAAAAGGATCACTTTGTTAAATCAATATTTTCACTATATCATCGTCTTACTGCGCCAGCAATCGTAGCGGAGTTTAGTAGAATAGATAGACGACAACTAACCATGGGAGAAAGCCAATTGGTTGAAGAGGAGGCCCAGGACTCTATCAGCCACTTCGCCGCTCGAACAGTCCAAAACATTCGTAGTCACCCAACTTAAGAATCATAGTTTTTATCATCTATTATCAAATATATATTTTCCTTTTAATACATTGCTTAATTATCATTTTAAATATTTATTTCCCTTTGTCTCTGATTAATTGTGCTGCGGTTCTTTCAAACAACCACTGTTGGTGTTTTCCCGGCTGGCTTCTTATTTTGATCAATGTTATATCTTTGCTTTTACTGAGTCTGAAAACATCACAGATCTATCTCTCGCTCTAATAACCCTACCCCGAGTAGTCTCTTTGCTCGCCCTAAGTACACTGCAAAAGTAATCAAAAACCGTTTGATGAACAAACTCACGCGAATATTCTTACATTAATAAAGTGGCCACCACGTTACCCAAATTGAATTGATATGTGACTATTTAGACCGAGATTTAATAAAAGCATTTCCAATAGGCAAATTGCATTTTCGAGAGGTTTACTGAGTGACTAGGCTATATTGACATGCGTGTTTAGCAGGAAACGAAAGCAGGCTTTAATCGAGCCAACAGAAAACAAGAGCGAGATTGGATATTCTTAAACGAAGTGATTAATTAATAAAAAATCAGTGCAGCCATCCTATTAAACTTGCTACATTGAAATTATTTGTATTATGATTACGTTGTTTGTTGTATAACAGAGAAAATATGAGGGAGCCGATGAAGAAAATCACTGCTTTGAAAAGGGGGCAATACAAGAAAAAGGTTAATCTAGGCAAACTGTTGATAAGAATGCCTCGCATTTATAAGGCAATAATAAGCGATAATGGCAATTCTCGCGAGGAATAGCAATACAAGACAATCCAATATTAACTCTATTGAAAATAAGATAAGGCTAAATTAGTCCATTATTTTGCGACTTTCTTACATTATTGAGCTACTTCGTTAAACTTACAAGCGATGTAACAAAGTTTTTGCATTTTATCATAATTAGCTTATTACTTTATAATTTAATAATAGTAATAATTATTATTATCATTATTGCTATCACTTACTGTACGATGTTAAAATCTATAATTGTGTATTAATTACATTGTTATAAGTGATAATTATGCGCGTAGATTTGTAGATAAATAAGAAAATTGTTATGCAAGCTAATATTTCCAGTAAATGCAGATCTTATCAGCTGCATGAAGTAATTTACAAATGCATTTTATTTCTACGAATCTACATATCTATGTAGGAAGAGGAATCCGTAGTTTTCATGCCCCGAAAAAATATTTCCCAACGCGCATTTATTTAGAATAGAATATGATTATACCTTACCGTATCTGCGCATTATTTCGTAATCAGCCACCTGATTTTATATCGTCAAGGAAAAAACAGGAATCAATTCTATTATAACGCTTCCTTATTGGGACAGAAAACTCGTAAACAAGCTTAGCGCGCAAAAACTCCTTTGTATTCTCCTTTATTATCGCTACTACGATACAAAATACGCATTTGCGTGATCCTTTGTTTCGCATATGTCCATGGAAGTATTTAGCCATTTGTGCGCTAAAGTACGTGCAAACTGGACTGAGTGATGGATGTCGCGCAATAACTGGTGAACTTCTCTCCTTACCAATGGTGTCTCAATCACGTCTCGATTCCGTCTTTTGTTTTTGTATCTATCGTTTCGCAATAATGTGCAATGTAACATAGGTTTTATCATATTGTCAGTTGAAAATGATCTATATTGTACTTTGTCTTAAAATGTGTATTCTTTTACTGTCAGTCGGATAATGATTACGCACGTGTAGGGGGTCGATGTAGCAATACGCTATTTGTTTTGCTATCGTGCTGATATAACCTATTTACAAAATACCTACACATTACACATAGCACGCCAATAAAGGTTCCATGGATAATTGTATCTGGCCAGCTATGTACCTCGTATAGCTTAGGAAATACAGCCCTCAGGAAAGGACTCACGATTCCAGCGAAATAATTCTTTAATTTTAAAGTTTTATTTTCTGCCTGTTTTATTTTTCTTCTTGTAAAAAACAATTTTGAAAATGTGATTCTACGTTCTTCAAATAACCAAATGCCAAAGAATCTTCTTTGGAAAACTTTGGAAAAATTACCTTGCCTGGATATATCTTCAATCTCATTTCCGCTGCTTACTGTATCACAACAGTTGGGTGATGTTATCAAAGTTTCTACCAAACTTGACCCAGGCTCTCAAGGGCAAGTATGTTTCAAAATTCTGAATTATATTTATTTAATTCATTTTATTTATTTATTTTTTTTTTATTTAATTTATAATTATGTTTTATTACAAGCAGATGTCGTGCTTGGGGACAGAAAAATTATTTTAATATTTTTTAAGTTTAGTTCTCTTAGATGTGACCCCGCATCGTCCAAAAGCCAGTCGGTCATTGTCGCTCTTGTCACCCACGCCTTTTTATTTAAGATCCTTGTCGCCGGCAAACTAGCAAGTGGCACATTTTGCAACGCCCGTACTCGAGCAGCTTTCCGATTACTAAAAGCTTTTCTCTTTGTCCAGCCATATTGACACAAAACAATATGGCCAACCTGCCTTTTGATTATTTACCCCCAACAAATTTATGGCCTTTCACCGCTGACTTATCCGAGATGCACTTGAAGCTAATATTATGACTAAAGTTCGCCACTTTCCGTGCGCTTCACAAAATTAGCAGAGACTAGACAGACTCGTGTTTTGTCGACTCTCCCATTCTCATGAGACGAATAAACACGAGTCTGTCTAGTCTCTGCTAATTACGTGGTGCGCGCGGAAAGTGGCGAACTTTAATTATGACTCTATCTCCATCTTCGCAGCCACCCATCAGATGCTCTAATTTTTCATGCTTCTACATATATAATTCTGTAGCTACCTCTTTTGCTCTGGCTTTTATCAGTGATTCTGACATGGGAATATGCTGGCATCTAACACGAATGAATCACTAGAAACATACTTTATCAATCTGTGCTAGCTCTGTTTTTATTTTTTATTTATTTAATTTTCTGCCTTTTTAAGTCAAATTCTCAGCTGATTCCCACTGCCTACGAATGCTTTTCTTGAGTTTCATAGTTTCAATGGCCTGAAGTTCGCCTATGGTAAAATTTTCAAAGCAAAATTATTAGTTCTCTATCCGATTTAAAAGCTTGGGAAGCGCTAAGCCCTAAGCAATAAAAGCACAAAAATGGTTCGCTGGAATCTAACCGGTGAAATGTTCTTCCTCAAACAACTTTTTTTTAAGCGCCATATTTTTCACGCAGCTTTCACGACTTCTACACCCCAAGTAACGTTCAAAGCAAATCGAAAGCATTTCATAAATACAAAGGGGAATCCCGTGGCTCGACTCGATCTAGGACGAAATACGAAGAAAGTACAAATATATAAATACACAATAATACAAATTTTTTAAACGAGTCTCATTACAATATATAAGCATATGGGTCAACTACAGCTTACTATGGAGCAAGTAAGGGAAATGCGCAGGGCCGGCCTTCGTGTAAAGGCATATTGTGTCTGCGCGCATCAATTGGTTATAAATTAGTGCTAGAATGGTCATATATGGTACACTGTGGATATTTTTATTTATTGTCTTCTACTAAATGCGCTTCTTTGAATATTTTGTTTTTGTTCCATCTTTAGAGGTCTAGCTTTTGTTTTCCTTTCTTTTCATTCGTTATTGTTGCTGAAAATATATCTAGTTTAATCTAGAGTTGTTTTCAATTAGTGAGTGCGTATCCCTTTTCACCGATAAATTCCTCGTTTTAATTCACTTTTGCGACTTAATTTCTTTTGTTGTTCAAAGTATTTTCATTATTTTCTGAATTTATGTTGAGTCCGTAATATTTTCACGATGGCAAGGCACTAATATAGATATTAAAGAGATGATTAAGCTGATAACGGAACATGGAAATACATTTTCTGTTCTAAATAATAGGTAAGTAGTTTACAGTGTACCCAAAAACGTATTATTTGTAATCAGCTCGCGCTAATTCACCATCACTTGCTGACTAAATAGCACAGGGAAAGAAATAAGTAACCAGCCGGCTCAGTTTCGTGAACCGACCGGGTATTTATTATTTTCTATCAAGAAATATTTCCCGGATATTGTTCGTTAAATTCATCAAAAATAGACTTAACTACACGGAGAATTATTCTGTAGTAGAAAGCTTACACTCAAGAATAATGATTAGTAACCAGCTTTCTGGTATCAAAACAGACATTCGTTGAAGGTAATGTTTCAAACTTTAACATTTCCTGATCTTGAAAACGTTTTTGCATTTAACGAAGTTTTGGTACTATTATCATCGTTTCGTGGCAATCACGTAAGTAACAGTAGATAAATATAAATATCACAATTTGACATCAAATAAACATTGAATTAAATCTAACTAACCATCTTAAAATATGTAAAATATTAATTGCGTGTATCTAGATGCCATATGATATTATCATGGCATATCTTTCGAGTTTTCAAATTACCATCGGATCGATTCAAGGTTTTATAAAAACGGCGCATAAAATTCGAGTTTAAAAATAAAATACCTCTTACGAAGCGAAAAATAAATATTTTTATTTCAGGTTTCAATTTTGTGTTAGCGCACACACGCTGGATATTTATAGCACGCGGTCAAATACCTATCCGGGGACAGCAGTGTTTACAAAAACACTTTTATTTTCATGTTTACCAGGTTTAATTAAGATTATAGTGAATTTACCCTTATAGGTGACATTGCAAAGTATTTGATATAGACATAAGATAACGTTAAATTACATACATCTCCACTAAAATAGGTGCAGTTTATTACGTATTAGCTCACATTAAGTTGTATATTATATACTGTGGACAATATGGACCAACTAATATCTTTATTATTGTTAGTATACTATTTTCGTTGATCAGGCGCTGACCTGATCACATTAATAGTAAATTATAAAGGTCTCTAGAATATAATACTTGCAAGCATAGCGCTTTCACGCTCAATTTAGAAAGCTAAGCTAGCTAGAAACCCGATTGTACCTAAGATGAAAGAATCCATCCAATTCGCGTATTCCATGGCAAGTTTTACGATGTTGCAGCGCATACATAATCCTACTGGAAGGTGACTCCTTCCAGCAGAACCAAACCATATGTACAGCTTTTCTATTACTTTCTGCTACTTTCCTTCCAAAAGGAGAAAACGTTGCACAGTCTATAAAGAGAAACTGTTCGCAATAAGGACTTCATTGTAAAGTAAAATTGGCGAAAATGCCAAGGAACTTTGAGAAGAAAGAAGAAGAATTGAATTGTGTGGAACCTGCTCTAGTTACTTACGTGCGCAACTGCGCTACCACGTTGGCTTAGCTGGTCTGCGATAATAAAAATTAAACCTAAAAATGAGAATATCTATATCAACCTTGTTTTGTGGCCAGTTCCGCAATTGAGACATTAATCCTCTCAATTTTCCATTTTGATTTATGAAAAATGAAGCGTATTTAACATAAAGATTGGAAGAGTGTATCCAAGGAGGAGGCCATCAATTTGAACGCCTTCTTTAGAGCGAAATACCTTATTCGTTTTAAATTTAATCATTGTTTTTCTTTGTTGTATTACGCTATTATTATTTTTTTTAGCTCATGTGGACCAAGTAGCGATTCTGTTTTATTATTAAACACTGCAGAAAAATAAATACCCTATATCTTGAAAACGAAAAGTCTTCACTCCAGCTTTCTGAATAAATTTTGAAATTACTCTGCCGTCGTCACAAAAATCAAGAAAAAACAATGTCTACCGAAATATGACGATTTCACTCTTCACTGAGATCATCAAACAGAACGAATCTCAACTTTCACATAGTTGAGATAGGAGCTAATAGAAATATAAGATATTCTATAGATACCAACTCGTTCAACGGACGTGGTAACTTATTATGTACATAATTTAACAGACGACAAGATATGTCATAAACAAACTACAGATGGGCTGAAGATGTACTTCTGGTGCGTTAATAGATACCTCTCTTACGTAAGAAGTTACTGATTAGAAATGAACAATACACCGAAATCCTATTTACCCCAACCCAATTTACATGTTAATAGTTACATATAACATTGAATAGCTGATAGAGAATAACGTCTTTTGTAAATGGTTGCCTTCTTTAATATTTTGAACCACTTTCCATCTAGGATACTAACTTTAAATATAATAATAGTGCTTATTTATTTAAAATTGTGCAACGTAGCATTACACTAATATTAAAATTCAAATAAACTTATTCAGTACGCAGTAAACGGGAAAAACAGAAAAACAAAATATTTCCGTTGCTGCCACTAAAGACAGAATATGGTCTCATTGTTCGGTTTCCTATATACAACTTTTGTTTCAACCTACTGGAATTGTAAAATTGCGTCTATTGTGTAAAAGAAACTAAAATTTCCTGATAGAGATCACGGAATATCACGTAGCATTCAAATCGTTTTCCATATTAATACTGTCTGGTTACCATGACCCCAATAAACAAAACATATTGACTGCTATTCTTAACCGTTAATTTAAATTTTCAAGCATAAACATCTACTAACGAAATTAAGTACTTAAAAAGGCGAAAGGATGGAATTTCAAGCGTTCACAGTAGATAAGTAAACAAACAGATACCTATTAATTATTGCAATTTGTTCATACTCTGTTTCAAATTTGTTACAAATTACTTCTTTCCTTTAATGTTAAATTGATGGTGTTGACATTACTTATTTTTTTTATTTCTACGTCAATACAATGAATGTTTCCACTAGCATCAAATCTTGCTTTAATTTAACAAATGATTTCGATTGTGGACATCGTAAGTCAGGACAGTGCAGCTTACACATCTTACTAGCTCAAATACACCATTTCTTCCACTTTTTCTTAATACATAAATTAGCTAATTCCTATTGGCTAACTCTTATTTACTTACAATTGGACTCGAAATTTTGTTCGTCGCTGTTAGTATGTTTTGTTTATGGTTATCGTGGTAACCAAACTATGTTAATAATTGAAGAAAAATCACTTGGACGTAATTTCCAAGTATAGCATTTGCCTCTGATTGCAAGTGGATAATTGAGCTTAAAATTTTTGATAGGAACATCCTGTATCTGGGGCACCGGGAAAATTATACCATTCAAAATGGATGGAATATTATATCCTTGATATAAAAAGTAAATTTCTGCCTGCCGCTTAGTTTATCCACGTTGATTGATACAATTACGGTCTTTGGGAAGCTCCAATGGTATATTCTTCCAAAAATATCCTTCCCTAATAGTTTTCCATGAATTTTATATTGTTATATGATGACGTATATTTTTTCTGAATGTTCTCTCTTTCTGTTTATATCCAAATTTCTTTTTGTATTTCTTTTTGAATTTGTATATTTGAACAGAATGTTCAAAATATAAAAAATTGCTTTACATGTTCCATTTCACAGCGCACCAATCTAAACCAGTTAAGAAGTATATAAATTTAATTAAATGCACAATGCACTATTCAAGGTTGGCGATTACGAGTTCCTCGATTAGATAAAGCAATAAAGTAAGTGAGCTGATAAAAAGTTAATTGCAAACAATATTTGCTCTTCCTTGAATTACTTAACGGCGCGATCGGTCGTAAACAAGGATTTAAAACTTTTACGTACGTGCCCCATCAAGAAAAAATGCTAAGTAAATTCTGATATAATCTCCGGAATGTGACGTAAATAATTATTACTGAAATTACATATGTTACAGTCTGCTCGTAAGATTTGCAGGAAATCCTGCCAGGAGTTGTAACTAAATTGAGATAAAGGAGAATGTTCAAATAGCAATTTTGAACGCTCATTCAGCGCTCTACATGATGATTTAAGCAACAAAGCATTCGTTACTTTCGGGTAGCTATGAAGTTTCTAATTTTAAACCATGGTTGTAATGAGACCACATAACTAGAAAAAAAAACTATTGCGAAGAATGTTAATTCACAAAGGTACAATCCTCCGTGTCCGAGTAGATGACTTACACCTATACACATGTTAAAATCAGCACGTTATATTAAAACTAGAGCTTTGTTGTTGGTAAGTCAAGTGCCATACAGTATTTTCTTTAATCCTGAATAAACCTGCAGAAACGAGTTGCGCTTCACGAAATTAGCAGAGACTATGCAGACTCGTGTTTATTCGTCTCATGAGAATGGGTTTGTGATGTTTTGGTTTCCCTGAGAGTCGACAAAACACGAGTCTCTCTAGTCTCTGCTAATTTCGTGAAGCGCGCGGGCAGTGTACTCGTTTCAGCAGGCTTAATCTTGAATCAATAACCCCAACCACACAGTTTAATTGTCTTCCAAAATGAGGCGGTTAAAAAATTCGACCAACAACATTTTCTCTGTGTGTAATGAGGAGCTTGAGTTATTAACATTGAGAACTAATTAATTTCGCTTTCAGAATTACAACAAAAAATATCAATCTACTTAAGCTGGCCTTATTCGCTTTAGAATTGCTTGAAGAATAACAGCATTAATTCAGTTGGAAAATTTTCCATTAAATTTGTGGGAAAGGATTATATTTCCGTGCGTAGTCCCAATTAAGAAATTATAATTAATGGTATTATTACAACATAATTTATATTAACCTATGTACACAGATACTTTAGAAAATATTGTTTAAATACCTATTGTTTACACAAGATTATGAATAAGTGGAATTATTTCTGATTAATCCGACACTTTATTACCTGCCGCAAAGTTTTTAATGTACTCATCCTTCATTTGTTGCTTCTTTCGTTTTTTTCCAAACACTGAACACACGTGTCAGATTATTATATTAGAATAAACCTAATAACAGCGGTATAAATAACTTTACTCTCAAAATCAAATACTTTACTCTCGCCGATAAATCCAGGAAGTGCAAACAAACATCGAGAGATATATCAATTTCGCCAATTCTGTTAGATAACGATCGAGTTTGTCATTCTTTCGGTTGTTGGATCGCGTCAAACTTTTTAAAGTTTTTTGTGTTGCGCGTGCTGTGTACCGTATTAGATGAGATTTAGATCCTCTGAGATAATATTTTCAAGGATAAACGTCTTTGTTTGAATACGTCTCCTATAGTCTAGCCACTTGTATGCACAATACACAAATGCGCAAATTTATTTAGTGAACAAACGAAGACGAATATTAAGATAAAACTTTGTTTTCTTTTGATACGGTTTTGTAATACAAAATAGATCTAAATACTTCAAGTTTAAATTATGTGTAATAATTTGTTGCCATATATGTGATACTGTGTGCGAACAACAAATTGAAACCGGTCGTCTCCAGTTCAAATTTTGACACGTAATTTTATTGGCAAAGCAAAAATTGTTACGAAATTTAGCGTGTTGCTCTTGATTTATTTTTCTTTTTTTAAGCATACCCGGAGTAAATACTAAATAAATAAATATTGCTAGAGACAGAGTTTTGAAAACATCTTTCGATTGAGCGATTGCTTCTCTCCACATACTTTTGTTAGAAGAAGTTCCGAGCTTTCGCCGGCGCTTTTCAATTCGTTTAAGCTGAAGATAATGTAGGTTCCTGAAGCATAACATACGACTATCACGTAAAATGTTGAAACCGCAATAATAACAATTACAGGTTGGTTTGCCTCACAACACTCAGTTTGTTACGATTAGACACACCTCAGCAGAAGGAAAATCAAAATAGGCAAGCCGCAAGGATCTGTTTTGGGTGTCGTTTAGCTTATATGTTAACGATATAGCTCAGGCCCATGCATGAGCTTTCACATTTCCTTGTAGACAAAATCACACCATGCAGGTTAGATATTATTATACATAGTTGCCATTATCAAGGCAAGCGAAATGCAAGATATTCGCCAATAGAAAGACCAAACATTTACATTCCTACAATAAGTGATTCTCTAAAGTATCTGCTATGATCCATATCTTTTGCACAAATATAAATTAAGCAAATCACACACTTCATCTATCAATCTCTTCAAAATACGTCGCAATCAATTAGCTTGTTTTTTTATATTATTTTATTTAAATATTGACATTCATGTAGTGATAGGATAGCATTATTTAAAACAAGCGTTTTGAGTTTATCAGGTCTTTCCTCGAGGTATAAATCTAGAATAACAAGTAATAAAGATCAGATCGTAGACCCTTTCATGACAACTAGTGCCAATATGAACTTCCTGCGAAAATATGCAATTCATCACATCTAGAAATTTCGACGGGAATTGTAGGACGCGTAAAGTAGCACGCATATTAAAAAGATATGCACATGTTTATAATGGATAAGCAATTTGCGCAATGTGCAAAATAAATAATTTCCTACTTTAGATAAGATTACTCCCCAGACTTGTTGACGCAGTTCGTATCACATGATGATGGGATATTTTTAGAAATTTTAAGCAAGCTTTACGCGATTTTAATAAGCGTACAATTTTAAAATATATAATTCCAAAACACGTCAAAGATACTTGAAGTCAATACAATATTATTAATAATACTGAAAGGTATGCATCAATTTCAGTTTAAATATTATCTTCTTCGGTAACAACATCTGTAGCTCTTTTCTAAGATAGGGTTGACTATGATTTATCAATGAAAGATATATAGTTATTACTTAGTCCTAGGTGCATATTCAACAAAACTTTATTGTTGCATTAGTTTCTAGCACGTGTGGTTGAATTAGGTTGAATTCGCTAAAAGTAGCAATCATTCCATCAGGGTTCCAAAGGAACCGTATATAAAATCCAATCCAAATCAGGTATGCCATACCAAATTAAAGCTGCTGTGCAGGATTTATAATACAACATTTTGAAAAAAACGGGTGAACGAAGTAAATGAATTTGGGCTTCTAAACAATATCGTACCTCTGAGTCAGCATACAGCGATATGTTTTAATCTTCGAATCTGAGGCCAAGCAGGGTGTTGCCATTTTCTTATCTATTACGTTTTGCAATAACATGAGGCACTCTCAGTTTGCTTAATTAATCAACAAATAATACGTAGAAAGCTTGTCTGTTCTTTGTACTTATATCGGATAAATGCTGATGGAATAAAATATACTTGACGAGATACTATCGTAAAAGGTTAACAATCTATGAGAAAAATAATGTTACAGGTAGAGGAGGCCTGATTTTAATTAGACAACATGTTAATTGTCCTCGGCAAGCAGTACCTAGAGTGTTACATCTGCACAAAGTGTTTTTAAAGGCTCTCTCGGAAATTATAACGAACATGTAGTAGTTCCCGACTCTATCCTCGGAAAAATTATCCTATTAGATCATAAGTACTTCCAAGGGTGTCGAAATTATAGGGAACTATTTAGATTTTTGTTTGTAAAATTTCCTTTTTTCTTGGTTGCCACACTAATATAACGCCCTATATATTTGTAACCCTTTTTTATTCAATTCCGTTTTCCTTCGATCTGATACAGTTCGCATACTACACGTAGAACAGAATTCAATTTTTATTGAAGAATTTTAACTCGTTCTATGCAGTTCTAACAACACAAGCTCAAAGTTTTTAATTAGAAGACGAAGAGGGTATTCTGTCATTTTGAGTGATTACCCAACGGTATTTTTAAGAGTTTAATGTTCTACGAATTGGAAAAATAACAAGATGCTGCAATTATTAATGAAGTGCCAAAATTGCGGTCAACAGACATTCTCACCTACTACAAGCCATCCTGTAGATGACGAAGTATATCCCTATTTTACTCGTACGGTTAACAATGGAAATCCACAAATTCGCGAAACAATCCCGAACTAATCAAAGATTTTGTGCGGCACACACCCCATAGTCCTTGCTAATATTACTAATTATCCATGTATGTCTACGCAAACCGGTACATCCTACGGACATACCTGTATTATGCAAATTCAATAATTTTCAGTTGTATAAAAGCCTAAAGAGATACCTCATTAACGTACATATAAACTGTATTGCTCAAAATAATGCTGTTAAAGCCAATGTGATTACCACGTCCTTGGCATTGGCCAGCTTCATCCACTGAGTTACGCTCAGATATCGATGATGCTTTGCCGGCACCACACACAACGTTACTATATAGCTAAGTCGCCTTTCCTGGTCCTCTCTCTCTATCAGGAGAGCTACAACTCCTGGCACAGGTGTACAGATTTCTACATATATGTACATATTTTCCAAGATAATATAAAAATAACTTAAAAATAATGTAAAACTTAGAGTGGCGACGTTGCGTGCAGTTTGTCATTGGCGTTACATTCGGTGGCAGGCTAAGTCTCGCATGTGTGTAACTCGCCGCCACGTAGGAGATAGGCAGAGAGCGACGACAGTACCGGCCAGTACGTAGTTAATAACCGAGTGGAGAGTATTGTAGCGACGTTCAGCTTAAAATATCTAAGCATTTCATTTTATAGGTGTCCTCTTTGGTATATTTTGCTACTGGGCGATTTTAAGAGTGCTTTTTTCATTTATTGCATTACTGCTCTACTTTAGAAGTTTTGGTTTTAGTTTATATTGTTACTGTACTGTTTTAGAAGTGTCTTTTTTCGTTTATTTCGACACTGCCCTTTTTTAGCAATCTCATTTTCGGTTTATTTTGTTAGGTACTCTCATATTTTTGGAGTATTCCTTAGAGTTTATATTTCGTTTTAAAATTTCATAATATATTTGATCCTTATTTAATATTTACTTATTTCGTAGTCTTTCGTTTTATTTCAATAGTTCTTAGGTTATCATTTTCCAGCAATGCCGAGAATGTCAAGCATTGTTTTAGAATATGGTACCATTTTCACTGTCATTAACAAAAAAGAAGTGCTTTGCACCATTTGATTCAGGGGCAAATATACTCTTGAGCAGCATCTGCAAAATACGAGGCATATTGAATACCAAAGGGGTATTTCACATGATAAATTTGTAATTGATTTATGCGCAGCTCTTCTTGGTTCCAGTGCCAATATTTTATTAGATAAATTAAAGGATCCACTTTCCCGTGGATTTTTTAAAAAATATACCAACCAAGACATTCCCCATCCATCGACAATTCGACAAAACAATAAATCAAATCAGGTCAAAACTAGGTGAAAATTATCTGCGGATAAGCGCAGATGAAACGACAGACATTAAAGGAAGGTGCGTTGTTAATGTAGTGGTTGGCACATTGCATACGAAAAATCCTCCAATGTCATTTTTAGTAGCTACAAAAATCAGATTGCGTACCACTGCAAACGATATTACCGAAATTATCATTAACCGCGTAAAAAATGTAGCTGGTGACGACTGCTTAAAACACGACAACAGCCACATCGTCTCATTTTTCTAAATCTTCAAACTTAATCGAGAATGGATTGTCTACCTAGCTGCATAATGTTTGTATTAACAGGAATTTGAATGAAAATCAACGGGAAAATTTACAAATGGGTGTTTCTGCAAACTTTATATAAAGATCTTTACTTTATATTTTCTATACAAATAATCCATCGACATCTACACGCGAAATGGAACCAGAGCAACCAATCATGTTAACCACAACTGGATGATAATTTGAGATAACTGGAATATTGCAACCAGCTAATGGGAAGATTAGAAGGCGATATGATCAGATTAATCAAAATTTATCAATCTTGGAATTTTTAACAGAAAAACGGAGCATTATTAGACAGCACAGAATCCTAGATAAAAGAGGTCAAGGAGACGACAACATCGTTTTGGATTAAACATTTGTATAGGCACTTTGGGAAATCGTAGAACTAATTACGTACAGGGATACACTAAATTTGATGGAAAATAGCTAATTGAGACCTACTCTCTATTTCCAATAATAAACGAGATCCCTGTGATGAGGGTCCAAAATGAATCATGCTGTATATGCTTAGAGGCTACCCTATGCGTTTTATAAAAAAAAAAAATCAAAAAGGAACTCCATTACATTCCAATGTACATACGTATAATCCCGGATGCACTCGTACACTTTGCTTTTATATTTCCGGCAACAAAATAAAAAATAGAAAACTGGAACTGCAGTACAAACGAATTATTTACATGAAAAGTATTAAACTTTTTCCGACTCTTTTTTAAAAAGGCAAAAAACAGAGCCAGTGCATTGCTGATATTCTGCTGAAGGCAGTACATTTTTGTCTTCGTGCAATTTCAATTGTTTCCAACTTCAAGCTTTATTTGCAACTTTTTTACAAACGGCCAATGTTAGCTATTTCAGTGCACAACAAAGGATGGGGCAGTATGTAGCATATTTACATCAGAACTGTAAATTTGCCTACGATAGCAGCTTTTTCAGAAAAAAAAATATTAATTAACCAGCAGAGAGTTTCCGGAAAATAAATAACAAACGGTATTCGTCGACAGTATTTTGTTGTACATATTTACTTTCCATTTGTTATTGAAAAAAAGGCACTGCTATTTTCAAATATGCCAGTATATCCGCATCGTAAAAATGATATACGTTCCTTTAGAATGCCGGAATCTATTCCAATAAGAATTATTTTATTTAAAGCCAGTACAGCAGTAGCGATTAATCTTTTAATCTTATAATGTGATATCTACGGGTTGCGGTTGTTTTGCTGTCTAGAACGGTACGTTTCGTTTACTGTAACCGTCATCTTCATGACGTATTGCCCTTAAAGAGTACAATGCACCTCTTGTAATCACTATGTCTTCGCTGGGATTTTATTGCGAGCGGGCTAACGTTTCGTGATTCATGCGCTGTATTGTACTCACTAAAATTAATATAAATTGTACGGTCTGGACGGTCTAATTTTCATCTCTGATACAATTCTTCTTCAATTCGAGGTTTATCGGTCTGGTTTAGTACAGTTTGAGCGGACTAATGGGTGCTTCTCTAGCTGTAATAACGTTAGTATGCTATTACTTTTTATATTCCACCATAGAGTAACAAACATCTCGATTTTACGTTTCTTTGATAGTGTATGTATTTCGAGACTGAAGTCCATTTCAAGTCTGACATCCTGAAGGATTATTATACCTTAAGTGCAGTTTGCTGACTTGTATACGAATTCTAAGAGGGAAACAGCATAACAAAGCAAGATTATAGTGGGGCCGTATTGATCCCAGAAGTTCATTAGTTGCTGTTTAGATGAAATAGACGTACTCTTTAGCTACTGTAAATAATACTCAATATTCTATAATACAGTATGATCATAAAAACGCATAGGACATGTTTTCTTTTTGATATTTTACAACTACGTCTGACAGTTAAATCCAAGATTCAAGAACTCCTGAAACTATTGCGGATGCAAGGAGGCGTATAGATCATCCGCCTAAAAAGTCAATTAGAAAATTTTCACACGAAACTAACTTGTCACGTGGTATAGACATATTCCTAAGAAGGATCTTAAAAAATATCCATATAAGATCCGTGTTGTGCAAGAACTCCGAGCCATTGATTACGTAGTAAGAGTGCAATACAATTGATTTGAAAATCACAAGAATGACAATAATATCCTTGGAAAATTCTTCTTCTCCGACGAAGCTTGGTTCCACTTTAATGATTTTATTAACAAAAAAACCACGCGTATATGGTCCAGTTAAAATCCTTGTCATGACACAGAAACCATTGCATTCTGAGAAGGTTAGTGTTTGGATAGCAGCTTCACGGATGAGTTTCTCATAGAACGGTGAAAGTAGAAGGGTAACGTAATAATTTATTACAACCTTTCCAAATGGGAACATACCTGAAGGTAAAACTTGAGATCATTTTTGCCGATTCCACGTTTATTATGGTAAAATTTTGTTCGAAATTTTCAACAGACACCGTTTATATATAATCGAGAGCAGATGCTATGTTTATAGTCCTCTGAAAATATAAATTTACGCAAGCGCCTTAGCTAAAAGTGTTAAGATATTAATTCACAGTCGAATATTTAGTTAAGTTTGGTTACTTAACCAAGTATTACCTATTTTCTAATTATCCGTCCAGAGAGCCAAATTTTCCAAATTTACTCCACGAAGATTTACCTCCGAGTAATCGTGAAGCCAAAGGAGACCCGGCCCGATCTAATCCTCCCATGCCGTTCAAATGAACGCTGCGATTCATCATCGTCCCGAATTTAACCTTAGTTCCGAATAGTTTTATTATTTATCTGCTTTGCATTTACCTGATTTCCATATTTATGTTCGCTTATTTTATTATTATTGTCTATATGTTGACTAATTTTTATTAAGTCAAAACACACTGATTTTAAAAGTTCACGTTCACAATGCATGTTCAATTTTGCGACATTAGATCACGGGAAATTTTGAAGAATCCTCACAGAAAAGGCTAACCGTATTCCTTCTAAGAGAGCTGTGTATAGTTATATATTGTTTTCTTTTAAAAATAAGTTTTTATTTTCTACACGCAAAAAGATAACTGCCGAAGCTAAGAAGCTCTGAGCAAAATTTATCAGATAAAATTACCCAGAGCAGTTCATTGCTCTACGCCGGCATTCTTTTATAGGGTTATTCAGAAAGCTCAACACACCACCATTAAGCATACTTGCAGTAATAAGGATATTTGACAGACACAAGATATGTATCAAGGATAGGTTCTTGCTGTTCCTACATCAATCAATCAAAAAAAAATTAATGTAAATAGAAAAGAAATAATTGCCTAAACCAATTTAACACTAATTCTATATGTACGGCTATACAATATCGAAAAAGAAAAAAATCTGCCAAAATAGGAAAAGAAATATCCTAGCAGCCTATAGATACTTAAAAGATTTTCGAGACAATGTCTTAATTTATGGTATGAAAAAGATGTACGACGGATAGATAGTGCCAGTGTGCCTCTCAATCGGAGATTCAAAGTATGGACACAAATTACGTTTAGTAGCAATTGATAAAAAGCGATGAGGATGAAGAAGCTTGAAACTAAAATATGCCGCCCTCACTCACTCCTATACATGATACGAAAGCGTGAAAGAAGCTGTGTACCTATAGCACAAACAGAAAGGGACGTCTTCCGGAACTCCACATGTAACCGTTCCGAAATCAGTAGAGCAATTACTAAGGACAACGCAAAGTTCTTGACCGTCAAGTAAGGAAGCGATCCACGTATCGCATGTATCAAACTCTCTTCTAAAATCAAGCAGAACTGTAACAGAAATCATGTCCTCAACCGTCGTCGAAATCAAATCGTCGCAGACCCGTGACGCAGCTATGAACTGCTCGAAATACGGACTGACACGGTGGAAAAATGTTGTATTGCGTAAGATACTATTGCAGTTGTCGATTCTGATGATCTTTCCCACTATTGTAGTTTTATGTGTAATCATGTTAGTAGATTGTTCTTCTCCACGTTCTCCTGATGTACTGATTTTTTGATATTTTGTTTTCCCACACTTGAAAATTTTTAGAAATACCAGGTGTGTCGGTAATTCTTTTCCGGTTTTTTCGCTAAAGAAAACACGTTACTTAGAATGGATAGTTAAAATTTATTTATTCAAAGTATTGGCCATTTGATTCTATACATTTTGTCCATCTCTCAGGCAATTTATGAATGCCATTCCAAAAGAACAGTTCCTCCTTTGAGCTAAACCATTCATCGAGCCATTTTTTAACTTCTTCGAAATCGGCGAAGTGCTGCTCTGCAAGCGCGTGCCCCATCGATGCGAAAAGGTGGTAGTCGGATGGAGCCAGGTCTGGAGAGTACGGCGGGTGCGATAAAACTTCCCATCCAAGTGATTTCAACATTTCTTTGACTGGTTTTGCTGTATGAGACGGCGCGTTGTCATGTTGCAAAATCACTTTATCATGTCTTTCAGCGTATTGTGGACGTTTTTCGATCAATGCACAGTTCAAATTGATCATTTGTTGTCGGTAGCGATCACTATTAACTGTTTCTCCCGGTTTCAACAGTTCATAATATACGACACCAATCTGGTCCCACCAGACACAGAGCATGGTCTTGCGACCAAAGCGATTTGGCCTTGCAGTCGATGGGCCAGCTTCGCCAGGTGATAACCATGATTTTTTTCGCTTGGGATTTTCGAAATAAATCCATTTTTCATCACCCGTTACTATTCGATGCAGAAATGACTTCCTTTCATACCTTTGAAGCAGAATTTCACTAACGATTTTTCGATTTTCCATTTGTCTGTCATTCAATTCATGTGGCACCCATCTCCCCATCTTTTGGATCTTTCCCATAGCTTGTAATCGTTCACAAATTGCTACTCGGCCCACATTCAACTTTTCTGCTAATTGTTTTTGAGTTTGTGTTGAGTCTTCATCCAATAGCTCCTGCAATTCCGCGTCTTCAAACGTTTTCGGCCTACCAGGACGTTCTTTATCTTGAACGTTGAAATCACCACATTTGAATTGTCGAAACCACGTTTCACATGTTCTTATGGTTGGAGCATGCTCACCGTAAGTCTCTACTAGCAAACGATGACTTTCAGCGGCTTTTTTCTTTTGATGAAACAAGAAAAGTAATGCGTGCCGCAAATGCACGTTTTCAGGCACAAAACTCGACATTTTCAAAAAATTATAAATCTATAACGCTGTTATTTTGGCGGAACGTAACTTGTGTAGTTTTAAGGTTAATGTCAGTAGAATAAAATTACATATGTATCAAATCATAACATTTCATACTTATGGCCAGTGACATCTGCCGGAAAAACCGGAAAGGAATTACCGACACACCTGGTACAAGAACTTACCAAAGAGTTCGAATGTTTGTACGCGACACCTCCTCATTAACACATTAAACAACATAAAAAGACGAGTAAGGATTTGTATTGAAAGAGAAACTATAATTGTTTACAAAATTTTTCCTTTACTTTTAGTACGAAATATTTAGTTTATTCGGCTAACTTCGATTACTACATTTCCCATTGCGTGCATTAAACGGAAAGTTACTATCATTACTGTAAAATAAGTCAGAAGCAATTTGAAATGTTAATCTTGATATGATTTAAGCAAGATTTAACTGCCACATGTAATTGTAATCAACGTAAAAAAATACTAAACAAAAATGGCTCTCCCGATTACATGTTCTTGATCATATGGTACATGCGGTCACCTTTTTTCTAAAACGATCTTTTTTCTTCGTGTGTGTTGTAAAAATGACATCCAACAAATGACGTCTACTCTGTTCAATACTTTAATTTTTGAAAATACAATTTCAAGCAACAATTATTCGTACACTCAGAATGTAATTTAGGCCTCCCAATTAATTCTGGCAAAAATTATATTTCAGTGCTATGAAAAAATTTGTAAAAGTTAAGTTTTCAGTTACTTGTGTACGGAGTAATGTTATGAACTCCCTTTGCATAACTATCTAAAGTATTTGCTGACATGAGGAGTTCCTCTTCTGTTTCTCTTTAACCGGTTTTGTAATTCGCGTTGTATTTGTCTGTGAAAAATGTCCTCTAGACAAATAAGTGTTTTACATAAAGAATCTGACGTAATTTTTCTAAAAACGAGTTTAAAGTTTAATAAAATGAATGCACACTACAAATGCAAGTACAAATCTAGAAAACTTCGCAAAGCAAATAGTAAATAAACATATCGAAAGAGGAAGAAAGCAAAATTCCGAAACATAAATTGAATATTATTTAAAGCAATAAAGAAAACCGGCATACCCGAATAATAAATTAAAAAGTAAAGTATTTGCCCAAAATCACGCAAAAAGGAAATGTTTTAAGAATCGTTTTTAGTGTCAATATAACACTTGATAATGTTGTTTGCATGCCTCGTTTCTCAAGAAATCTCATTTTTCGAAGCATACTGGTTATCGGTTGACCTTGAAGCAATTTAATTTAATAAATTCATAGACTCAAAATAATCATATGCAGATACTTTGGTTAACTGTCCTTTATCCAATTTAATTGTTTATTTGAATTTTACCCAATACCACTAATACAGCTTTAAGATTTTTAAACTACCTTTCTATTCTTGCTAATTAACATTTGTTGTTGTTTTATGAAACCTACTATGTTATGCTATGACTACCAATTTGTTTACACAAATAAATCAAAATTCCTGTATCATAACGCATTACTTTGTTCATGTAATCGTTATCTAAGTATGCCAATAACGTGTCCATATTTCGTATTAGTCTTATAAGTAACCCTCTTTAATTTGGAGCTAATTTTAACGGGAAAACCTTCTACCGCATGAGACAGTAACTAACATAATTCAGAAAAACTCTAGCACTATATGAAGTGACATTCGTCACATCAGAATGACATTGTTTCTGACTCATTCTAAATTTGCAGCGATTTCCATAGCCGCGAGGCTACTTCATTTTGTCCCAGTGAGAAACCACAAAATTACTCGTCCTCACTATACTTTCTTCAGCTGTTAAACGCGTAATTCCTTTCTATAAAAACGTATCAAATTAATTCTCTTGCGTCTTCATCATAATTTCGCAAATTAAAAGCTTCTTGGGAATGAGTCATCAAATCCAGTGGGAAATATCCACATTGTTACCGTGAGTTCAAGTACATTGTTGTTGTTGTTGTTGTTGTCGTTATTATTATTATTATTATCCTTATTATTAATATTGTTACAATCACTGTAGAATATGTAGTGTAAGGATGAAATCGAGAAAATTAATTTTTTTCTGAAAAGAACCTATTAAAGTGGATAATCTGCCATAATGAGTTCGCAATTTAAATATCGACTTTACGTCCTTTGATTTTACCGGCCTTTGAATGTGGACTTTTACCGCCGAGCTTGGCAACTTCTTAGCGAAAGATGTTTGTTACATCGTACACTTTTGTAGAGAAATATTACGATGAACAATAAGGTGAAAAAAAAAAAATGTGAGAAGACGAGTTATTTAGCCGTTTCACCGAGATCATGGTTGGCTGAATTTTTGTGTAAGTAGTAAATTGCCAGGAACATAACGAAGGGATCCCGAGCCCGTGTAAGCGACTGCAGAAACCAAGAAAGTGATATCAGATTGACTTTATCCTGCTAGAAGGAGTGCTGTATGGGTTGTCAATTTGGTGGACTCAAAAGCAATGAAGTTAATTTTAGTCAGGTAAAATATTATAGGTCAAGATTGATAGATACAGTGATGCCAATAAATTTTACTCTGGAAAAGATTATGCCGACCGTAAACAGAATCTGAACATTAGATGTTACTATATCCTTTTCAGCATACACATTTACAGATGCTCTCTTTACAAGCAGAACTAGCGAATTCGGTAGCAGACATACCGACAGCAATTCAAAAAAAAAAATCGAGACAGGTTCGAGCTGCGATAACCAGCTTTAAACATATTACGGGCATTTTTAGCAAAAGTCCCTGCGTTTACATTGCGCTCTGACCATTCGATATCTAATAACTATGTAGAACTGCGCGTAATAGAATATTGTCGTGTGTATACAGAGAATCGGAGTAACTCGCGATATACATACACGAGTAGGTGTTTGTATAAGACACACATAAGCTTTTATGCTATGCAGCCGTATCCACACGTTACATACATATCTCTGTATGTGAATCAGCGTGTGTACGTGTGTTTGTACAGATGTGTACTTAGTGTAAAATCAGTGCTCGCTTTGATCACAGTCGGTGATTATTATTGTGGCAGGACTTCAAACGTAAATTCGTGCCTTGCCATGGTTGACTTGATCTCTATTTGATAATATTAGTGGTCAGCGGAGACCCTCATGTTATGTCCGTTGCAGTTCTACGCCGTCTGTGTTTGCGTACGCTCATCTAATGCCTTCGCATGCACCTGCATGAAATTTACCACCGTCTAGGCAAAGGTCGACAATGAACTAACCGAATTCATGCCATAAATTGAATAATACCCCACATACTGTTGTACCGTAAATTGTTTTATTACGGCTGTATGCAGTAGTGCTCTTAATAAATTACATAAGCAGAATTTGGAAATTTGGTTTATATTAGGATAATGAATTTGCAGTAAAATGATTAAACTGCAACGTCACATCCTGAGCTCGGCTCTCCCGGAGCCGCAAGCATGCTATTTTCCCTAATACAAAGTGAGCAATAATACAAAGATAAAGATTGTTATTAATCCATACTGTTAATAACAAATTTGAGGATTTTCGCTTGTTGAAGCTATAGCTTGAAATTAATAAATACATTACTCCCCAAAATAAACAGTACCAAAAATAAATGTATATTTACTTTTTAATTTATATAATTCATATATTCAAAATATATGTATACCATTGCCCAACAAAACGATTTTGGAGCGGATTGAACATACACTGGCCGCAATTAAAAGTGCACCATCTTATAAATATGTAAATGAAGAAAAGTAAATAAGGTTTGTCTAGCGCGTCTATGCTCAGATAGTAAAGGTAATCGTAATAAATAAACTTTCCACTTTCCGTGCCCTTTACCAAATTAGCAAAGACTAGACAGACTCGTGTTTTGTCGACTCTCAGGGGAACCCAATAGGCAACACGAATCCATTCTCATGAGACGAATAAACACGAGTCTGTCTAGTCTCTGCTAATATCGTGAAGTGCACGAAGGAATAAAGGTAGGTAGCTAGGGAACCCCATGCCGTAAACTGTCCATAATGATGTTTTATGACCGAGAACGTTCTACCACTGGTGCGCTAAAAATACTCCAACAATTTAGGGGTGACGCAATTTTAATTACAGCCAGTGTAACTTCATTTCAACAAATGCTATTCCCTCCAACTTCCAACGAATTTTCTCACCGAAATGTCATAATTAGCATTTCTGAAGCTTCAGCTACAGATGGCCATGGTTCTTAACGTATTTTCATTTACAAAATTCTATATTAGAATTATCGGGCGATCTGCTTCGAATACATCATCAAGCGATACGAACAACGCTTGATAACATTTTGTGAGAATTGGACCTTGTTTCATTTCTACCTTTCATTAGCTTAAACTCGCATAGGGCCACTATGGATCATTTCCCTAATTAAATGATATATTTTTGTGAATATTTCAGCATTTGACAAAAGCATATGAAAGCGTAGAGTGCCTTCGTTATGAATTTTTGTAGTCTTTGGCAAAATTAGTTGTATTAGTTTCGATTATTGCAGGCAAAGCTTTATAGTATTCTCTTATTTCCGCTCTAAGTCCAAGTAGATTTAAGCCTTAAAAAATATGCAAACTAACTCCTAACAACACCAACCCGATCAGAAGTAAATAGCCTCGATTTCTGGTACTTTTAACAGAAATTAATCTCGTAGTTGTTATTACAACTTTACTAGAAGCAGGCAATCTTCCACGAGATAATGCTTTAACTATGTGAAAGGACACGCTTCATTATTGAGAAGAAGAAAAATGAAATGGAACATCATGTTCTACCTGTAGAACAAGTAAGAACCAACGGTGTTATTGCTACGACAAGCGAATCAAGAAGCCCCACTAAGCGTTTAATTTAAACGATTAGAAGTACGGCAATTCGTAATAGTTGCCGGTATGGATACGAAAAGCGCTGAAGTACCAGTTTACCCCTACTTCGAGAGTGCATATTCGTTAGCTATACTTATGTAGGTTACATTACTTATACATAGTGATAAGTAGAAAGTCATATTACAAAGTATGTAATTTATTTCAATTATGCATTTTTACATTACATGAATCCAAAATAAATTAGAGAAACCGAATAAATGCGAGTCAGTTTGCTGCACTTCACGTATCGACGTTTCAGCTTCTATTCGAAGCATTCAGAGCAGAACATGCACACATCCAGAATATTGACGCTTGTATCGAATGTAACGTACAGTAGTATACATTGCTACAATTATTATATTAAACGGATATGAATTATCGGCCATAGGAAGTCAAAACATAATATTTCTGCCCATTCATTGTTTGGATAAATTCCTACCGTTGCGTTGGTCAGATTATTGAAATGCAAATAATGTATGAAATCTGTCAGACGCATTCTTTATGCACAACATCAGTTTATTGTTCACGGACGCAAATGCGTACATTTGATTATTAATGGTCAGCCGTGGACGGTTGTTTAATTGTAAACAATGAGCATTCACAACCTGGGTTAACGTATTGTGCATAGTAATGGTACAGTACTTTGAATTGTTACCATATAATAACACGATACTGTAAAATAAAATCCAAATTTTCTAAACCGACGATTAGAGCGTCAGTAAATGTGGTAGTTCTGCGTTACCACAACTTTTATTTATAGTTTACAAGAAATGTAAAGAAAAGATCACGCAATAACCGCAACCACTTGCTAATTACTACTAAGCTTTTGCAAGGAGTGGAGATAGTTCTGTGCTTGATAGGGACACCATAAGAGGGTTGAGTTAATGCCTTCAGTGACGTCACGGTAGACCTCCATATATGTTGTTTCAATCCATTTAAAATAGTATCACCTGATACGCAAACAGAAAATCGTAGAATTTATTGCGAAATATTCTTAGTTTTTTTTATGCATCTTATAAACTACGTACAGTAATAATTAATTGAAATTAGGAAACTTTGTACTCTCGTGCGTGTCTCCCAAGAAAGAACAAATAACATTACGTCAGTAAAAGAAATCATGATCACTTCACGTTACCTTTAATTAATAATTATTTACGTAATTTCAAACTACATATTTATTAACCAAAAAAATAATACTAAAATAGCTTCCTCATGGTATTGATGAAATCATTTACGGCAAACGCAACACAAGTAGAGAAAAAACACATTACCCACGGACATGTTTCTGCCTACTCGACGTCGTCAGTCTGGTTCCGAGAATATTTTATCTCTACCCTGTGTCGATGATGCCTCGCAGTTAATGCTACCACATTTCGAAACAACAAACTCGACATTTCTTGGCACCCTCTAGTACCAAGAAACACATACAGTGCCGTTCAGTGAAGTTCGGTCATACAATAAAAATCTATTATATCACACTGTATACAATTATTAATACATAAAATTAGAAAAATATTAAGCATACACTCTTTTCTAAGGGATTAAAGCCATAAATTATTATGTAAAGTAGAAATATTGCGACAACCACAATAAAGTCCCTTTTATTATCATTCCAAGAATTTTCTCGGAAGTACCGATCTTTTGAAACGGGTCGTTTGGGGATTATTAACGAACAATACATTTAGGAAATATACCGCAGTATCATTCTTGTTTATTTATCGCAGGCGTAAAGATATAAATTTGCTTCATTTTATTATTAAACGTGTGTTGGTGTGCATCTGTGGTTTTTGCGCGAAAGTTTTAAGAAAATTTACTTAAACATGGCACGTGGCAAGCCTACCGGTGTAGGAAAACGTTCACGCATTATTACGCTGTTTGAAGAAGAACATTCTGGGCAACAAATTGCTGAAAAAATAAATATGAGAAGTTGAACAGTAAATGACATCATAAAGCGATATCGGACAACTGGAACTATAGAAAATCGTGTTCGTCCTGGAGCATCTAGGAAAACAACAAAAGCTGAAGATTTAAGAATTGTATTATTAAGCAAACGCAATAAAAAATTAACAGCGCCATAAATAGCAGCCGAAGTCAATCGCGGCCGTGAAGAACAAGCTTCGGCGAGTACGGTAAAACGTCGACTTCAACAAGCGGACCTTCATGGATGCATTGCCATTCGAAAACCCTTATTACGTCGGGACAACAGAGCAAAACGGCTACAGTGGACCCGTTCTCATCTAGATTGGTCGTTAGATGATTGGAAACACGTGCTTTGGAGTGACGAGCAAAGTTTGAGGTTTTTGGGCAAAATCGACGAGTTTATGTCCGAAGATCTAAAACCGAAAAAATGATCCCGGACTGCATTGTGCCTACAGTGAAGCAAGGGCGTAGTTCTGTGTTAGTGTGGGGATGTTTCTCCTTTGCTGGGACGGGAGATTTATGCAGAGTGTAGGGTGTAATGAGGAAGGAAAATCATTTTGCAATACTCCAGAATCATGCAGTGCCATCAGGATTGCGTATAATAGGCCGTAACTTTACGTTCATGCATGACAACGACCCAAAACACACCGCGTTAGTGTGTAAGAACTATCTAAAGGAGCAAGAAGAACAGCACACCACGAAAGTAATGACATGACCCCCACAAAACCCAGATTTGAACCCTATAGAGTTGTTGTGGGATGAACTGGACAGGAGGATCCGAAAAATATGCCCAACTTCACAAGAACATTTACGGAATATTCTGCAACATGAATGGATTAATATTCCACAATCCATTTCAACAAAACTTATCGAAAGAATGCCTAGAATAGTTCGAGCGGTGATTAACAGCAAAGGAGGTTTCTTCGATGAAAACAAAAATAATGTTCAGCATGTTATATTAGGCCAGAATAACTTTTTATTTATTTATTTTTGTCTTTTTTACCTGTACATACAATAAAATTGCATTTTGTTTTTAGGTTTGTTTGTTTCTGCAACCTTTTCATGTTTTTTACCAACCGACCGAACTTCTCTGAACGGCAGTGTACATACCTGCTGTTTAGAAAGCAGCCAGATAAACCGGGTACTGTTCCCCAAGCCATTGTTTTATTGGTTATTATTTCTAGGCATTTTCTGATGTGTTACATCTTTGTTATTTTTAGTGTTTTTTCATGCCTGCCCAAAAAAAGTATTGAGAGATCAGCTCTAAAATAGATAGATGGGATATACTGAGCAATGTAATGTCAAAATGAAACTCTATATATCTTATAACCTACAGAAGCACATAATAAAACAATACTTTTACAGAAAATTGACTATCAACTAGATTTACATTCTCCCATTGTGCAGGCTAAATTGCGTTATCGTGACGCCTACATTGTAAAAAATGTATGTAAAGTTAGAAAGCAATCACATCGACCAGCGTTGTAAACTATGCATAAAAGAAAATGTGATAATCTAGAAATGGGTATTTCTGTATTTACTGGAAAACTCTGCTAAATTACTAAAAATGTTAGTAACTTCACATGAAATGAGTAATATTACATAAGATATTTCTCGATAACACAATGTTACATGCAAATTTTAAAATGCATCGTATAGTGTGATACCCAGATGTTTCCTCCACATAGGATCGTACATTCGTACCTTATTCCATTGTTAACATTTGTATTTCACTAACACAATGTTTAGTAACAACAGTATAATTCGCAGCAATACTTATAGAGATCGTCTTGGAGTCATGTGAGTCATTCGCAATAAAAAAAATCACCGGGTCCGGCAATGAAACGGGATGATTTAAAATTTTAGTTATTTCTTAAAGAATAGATTTTTTTATTAATTGACCATGTATAATATAAAGTACAAGAACAGCCATTTGGTGTCCAATAAACAACAAATTATTTTTTGAATACTACGATTGCCAAATGTCCTCATGCATTCGTGTGTAAATCTCTCTGCTTCTATACTTACATCGGTAACAAGGTCGTCTCGCGTCCCCACTCCAGCGCATAGTCTAATATGCGAAGCATAAATTTGCGCATATATTACGAATTATTACTCCCATACCGGCGCCTGTAAACCGCACGGAAAGTGGCCTTCTTTATATATAAGTTTGTGTTCGTTGCGTTACTGAGTTGGTCCGTTTAAATCCATCATGTGTGAAATGTTTTCCGGGTGCATTAATTTATCACAGAATATAAACTGCAACGAAGAAAGGATAACTTTAAATGATGCAATTTCATTATTATTATTTAACTCTGTATCTGATATTGATTCAATCCAATTGTACGAACACATGATGGAAGTATTCGTATCAATTTCTCACAAATATTAAACTAATCTGACACAGTTACATATTTTCGAATTGGATAATTGACCAAAAATATCAGATAACAGTCTCTAAGCGAAACAAGTTGATGATATTTCGGTGTGGGAAAATGTACCTCCTATGACATCTAAATATCAATTCCTATCGATTCGAAAATATTTATTCTGTTCTATTTAAACCATGCACATTATCGATAATTAATGTCAAATTTATGCTTATCCAATTGTAAATATGGAAATATTTATTCTAAAATGATGTAACACCCCTTGATTGTTAGTAAGTATGGTGTCAATACCACTCTGAAGCAATAGAAGTCGTAGGCGATTCTTTTCTAACTTAACAAATATTTTAGAACGTTATGAGATCGAACTTTGGATATTTATCATTCGATTTTTAGCTGCGTACGAAAGAAGTAAAATTGATGACGTTTTAACATTATTTCGAAGCGTAAACCAACGCCCCTGCAAGTACGAGCTCTCAACAAATTCCGCTAGCATGTATCTTTATTTTCGTTTTACAATAAATTTTAATTTCAGCCTCAATAAAACGTAGATTCCTATTATATGCATGCGTTTTGTTTCTGCTGAAATAAAAATTCAAACAAATGACTATGCGGTGACCATTGCAGTAAGTTAAAAAAAAAAGAGCTGCATTTATTGTGCTCATTTCTCGCGTATTTACGCAAACGCCATTTTCACATTTAAAATATTAAATTCGCATAATTAACATGGGCGCAAATTTATAAATGCACATCCGATGAATTAGAATGAATTTAACATGAGGACAGAGTTAATCAATTTTCGGTAATCAAATATTTCAAAGTCCGCTTGTCTGCGTGTAGGTACATACGTATGTATATTACATTTCCGGCGAACGTTTTAAATATAATTTGTTTAACTGTGTAATTCAAATAAATAATTTCAAACGAATTTATGCAATTAGTCGCTGATTTAATCGCGTATTACGTCTGCAGCCTGGAGTATATTAAAAATTAATTATTATAATCATATTTGCATCTGTGTAACGACCGCGTTTGCATTTGACAAATTAGAAATTATTAATGTCAGTGTGTATTTAACAACTTTAATAAAATTCATCTGTTTCAAATAAGGTATTTATTATTTCACTTTAACTCTAAGCGACCTTTCGATGAAATCTCTGATCTTTTTTGAAATTTAAATTTTTTGTTGGGTCTAACACTTAATCATCACTGATAAGTTGCTTCTTCGAGTCCCAACGCAGCAGCAGTTGAAAGCAACGAATTTGTTTAGCTTCGTAACAGTGCTCACATGACAGAGTTTAATTACATTCTTGCGCAGTGAAAAAAATAACTAAAGGTTCTTCGAGCGGAGTCGTTAGTATTAGATTTAACTCCTCCTTTGGTGTTCGGCTTACTCCCAAGTGTCGTTTAAATCACTAAGCTTAATTCAAAGCGCCACAGTATTTCAAGCTGAAATAGTAACAGTGCTGGGGTGTATTGAAGAATTAGACCGGCAAGCAGATAACTATCGATCTTTTGCTATCTATTCAGATAATCAAGCAGTAATAAAAGCGCTAGACTCCACACAGGTGAATTCGAAACTGATGTAGGACAGCATGAATGCGCTCAATAGGCTGGCAAGCCGAACTAAAGTAACCCTAGCCTGGGTACCAGGACACGAAGCTCATCGAGCGAACGTAAAGGCAGGCGAATTAGCCCAAGCGGCCTCGTCAATTGCTGAAAATCGCCCAATGCACTCGGTGGAATGGGATATACGGTAGTAAAAGCAACCACTAAACAATGGAAAGGTAAGAAATCTCAAGACTGGTGGAAGATCATTACAGGTCAGAGACAGACCAACAAATTTCTTGAATTGGACACAGGCCCACATGTACAGCGTACCTACTAAGCAGAGACAGGAAGTCTGTTAGAATAATAGTGGGCCTGCTAACAGGACATTATATGCTCAGGAACCGCACGAGCAATGTGGGCCTGACATAGGAAACAGCGTGTAGATTCTGTCAAGCGGAAGAAGAAACTGCCATCCATGTGCCGTGCGAATGGATAGCACTGACAGGAGTAGGGCTCCCAGAAATAGGCTAGGAATATCCAAAAGCCAATACCTATGTAGAGGGATCACTCACAAGACTGCTAAATTTAGCAAACAAAGCAAAGCTAATGTGGTTGATCTAATGAGAGAGGAACCACAATAAATCTGAAAAGGTTGCAGTGGGACAGGTCAGAAACCACCTCGAGTAACAATCTAATCTAATCTAAGTGGTGTTCTCTGTGGTAGAGTTGGGCTTGCTAGAAACAATCCCTTACAGTGTTACGCAAACTCCGTGTCGCAGTTAACTAAACACCGTTATGGTGTTATGTGAGCGCACTTGTTGAGTTGCGTAAACATCGTTACAACGTTAACTCCGCTGCGAGGTTAGATAAACTCAGTTACAGAGTTAAGTAAACTCAGTTACGGAGTTGCTAAGCTTATCTGCGAAGCTAAACTGTATTTTTATGTTTAAAATAGGAAAGGTAAATAGAATATCAAAACAAATTCCTAAAAAGTGACGAAAATGCGTATTTATTATAAATGTAATACAAAACATTTCAAGTTCAACATGTCGTTTTCAGTGGAAATCTCTCCTATACGAGTCCTCCAATCACAACCTGTCTCGTACACCGAGCTCCCGTATCCAACCTTATAAAAACATCGCCAACCACAATCATTCTTCTCGCAGCGATACAACATTAAGAAATTGAATAGCGCGAAATTTAAAAATCCCAAAGGAAAAAGCTAACCCTATTCCTTATTAAGCTAGACGTAAAAGGGCTGTGTGTACAGTTAAAATCATTTAAAAGTTACTGACGTTATTTAATATTTTATTATTCGTTATTTAATTTGATTTATTTTGTGATAATGTTTTATATTAAGTTTAATTAATTCACCTAACAAAAAGAGCTAACCCACGAAGCCAAGAAGCCCTGAGGAAAATCAAGCAGGTAGTAATTAGGTAAAATTCCGAGCTATCATTGCTCTATCTACCCAATTATAAATTTATCAAATAAGCTCACATACCACCATTTAAACATTACAGTACCTACTCTGTCCATATACTCATCAGTTAAAACATTTTGATTCAAGCCAAACGTGTGAAGTGAAACCACATTCGTCTGCATATTATAGACATCCGTTCCCTTCGTCGCCACAACTTCAAAAAACATTCATGTTTCCAACTGCCATCACCACCAACCGCATCCATATGTGTTAATTTGAGGCTAAAGTTCCATATAAAACTATTAAATGGCATCGGGAACATTAAGGTTGGCAGTGTTGGTACTTCATGTCAACTCGCACGACCTTAAAGACACAGCGGCGTGCGCCGATTGGTTCCATAGAGATAATTTTAGAGGCCGCTAGTACACGGTTATTTGTGTCAAGTAATAAATACTTTAAAGACGCATATTTTCCTGTACAAAATCCGACATATTTATGCAACCCCGTTGTTGTTGATAGACGTTGAACGACGTCTCAATACTGATCAAAAATTAATTCTTTCTTTAGTGCTGTACCAAAACTATCAAATCAATGAATATTTGTTGGTTTAGAATCTTCCTGAATAATTGAAAAACAGATATGCAGGCCCAGGTAGACAAATTCAAAATTATACAAATATTAAAAAATAAAGTTTTTGAAATAAAGATATATTTTAAGGGCACGTGTTCCTTCAGTCTTCATGTCAATTTAAACAACAGATTGTGATGAGAATATAGTTGAAGCTTTGCTAAAGGTACACGACAGATAGCGACTGAGAATGTTAAAATATTGAGAAGTTGCTAGCACCACCCTGCTGCATAGCCGCAACGTCATGGGAACGTTGCGGAACCTGTTCCAAGGACGTCGCTGACACGTAGCTACCACCGATTAATTATTCCCCATTTTGGTCCCAGGCACGCAATAGGATCGTTGCCACCACGTTCCGGCGACTGGTGGCAAAAACGTTAAAGTTCCTATGATGATCGCCGCTACCTTCCGACGACTAGAAATGTTAGTTGGGACTTTCCTGTGTAAACGAGGGGTTCTTCTTCGATTACAAAAAGCAGCTTTTACATGCACATTTATAGTCTGAAATTAAAAACATGATAATATACAGAGTGTTCTATTTGAAATAACAAACTATCTAGTGGGTTATTTATCGACCAACCTGTATGTAGGAACATATTTATAAAAGATGCTTTACGATCTGAAAATTTTGACCTCTTCTTATCATTTATACAGTAGATGTAATTTTACAATTTCAAAGGGTTGGTAAACTCTGTATATTCGGTGACGTACGTAGAAAATTGCACACGCAAAAAACAAAAGCAAGCTAAATTTAATTCTCTCTAGACGAATTATAAACTGCTAACGAATTCAAATAAACAAGTAGAATAACTACAAACTTGACTACAATTACGTGACATTAGGAGATGCAAAATATTTTAGGTTGATTTATGTAAAATATCCATCCGTTTTATGTTAAAAGAATTACGGTAATAACTTTTGCCTGTATAACAGTAATTTAAACCTTACAAAGTGCAAAATATGAAATCGGTCACAATTTACAATCGTACCTAGAAGAAATGCTATCGGACAAATTAACAAGGAACTGTAACAATGCCAGAGATCCGAGGTGACCTTTAAGATTGAATTAGTTGCTTAAGTAATTCGGAAATTGACCAGTAAGTTCTGATTCACCTTTTTTGCACGTCGATTCGCTATCTGGTCAGAACCTGTTAGCCATGTTAAAGTTTCCAATGATAGGTACGAGTCGATTATTTAGTATTACGTGATGGTGTACGTTAATATCAGTGTACGCACAAAGCATTCTCACAGATAATGTTGATGATGGTTATCGGCGGTTTATGGTGTTAGAGATGAATGCGTTCGGCCGTTCGATCATGCGCGTATTGTGAGGGGGTGGCATGGATCAGGTGACGAGAAGGGGTAGGTTTCCGAGAAGACGGCCGGTGAACCCGAGAGACCTTGGGCCAACAAGTCACGCCGAAGCCGTAGCCGTCGACTCCGCGGTTTGGCCTTCTAACGTCCCGTGTCCATGCCCCGGCCAGTTCTGCCCCATTATGGCCATCATGTCCTAAGGCTTACTCACCGTATTTTATAGCGTTGTGCGGTTTCGACGTGATTTTATAACCGCTCCGCGCGCAACATTACAATTACTAAAGTAATGATCGTGCATAGTTAACGTACACACACTCTCCGACGCGTACAATAAATGCAACGCTTTTGCGTATAATTCCCGGGTGTGCATATTTTGTACTTACGGGGATGCATGTATCCATGCATGAGCGGATATCTAGAAATTGATTGCTAAACGACGAGTAGAAGAATATAACTAAACATAGAGTTCATGGAGCTCTTCTACGTCTTTTTAGCACCTATAAGTATTATGCAAGATCAAAGGAAATTTATCTAATGGTTACCAACATATTTGCTCCAACGCTGGCGAGAGCAATTACCTAATATTAATGATGGTTAGCAACGCAAAGACGCCCTTGGTCGTTAAGAATGTTTCGATTGCTACTGAATACCATGTTACTAAGAATAACTGGCAAATTGTAATTTATTTAAGGAACGATTTCAAAATATTTGCAAACTCTGTAGATGCTGCCGAATCTGCAAATGATTAACTATTAACTCTTTAGCTACGTAATAACAAAATAGTTAATTTAAAAAAATGCAGCTTTAGACAGCTATGAACTTGTTAAACGCTCTGTAAAAAAACAGTTTAAAAAGTATCCATTACTAAAAGCACTGTCCTGCGAGTCTCCTGTACAGTACTGAAATTGAAGAAAGCCTTCAGCTCATTAGTTTGACTTTGAAACTCATACTTTGTACGTACAAAATCGTTTTGTGAATCAAGCAAAATCAAATGATAAGCATCGTTGTTAGTTAATTCCGCAGCTAATTACATATTAAGATTCTTCGGTTATCGTCGGAAAGCTGGAGCGTAATAATAAGTTAAAGCCGTGCACCGATCCATGACAACGTTCTTCAGCAAAAGCCCGAGTAATTGATACTGATCTAATTGCGCAACTGTCATCGTGAGACCACTATGTCAGGTGCGTCTTCGTCCAACACGTTAAATTACGTTTCGATGTTTGCATCTGAAAGTTCGTAGTCTTTCGAGGCTCTCAATTAGACGTTCCGAATAATGTGCCCGCCGCAAATGTAAAATATCGCTTCCTAGTCCGCTGGCATTCGTTTCGTTTGGAGCGGGCTGCTCCCATAAGAAAGGATTTAATTTACCGTGATAGAATGCGTCGATAAAGTGGCAAAGCTGTAATATATGTAATTGGTGCGATAAATTTTTGCCGATACGTGAAATTTCATTGATCTCTCATTCATTCATGTTGTGTAAGATTTGGAATGATCGAGATCCGAAAGATTTTGGTGCCATTGAAAATGCAGTGTGTCCACGTGTGTTTTACATTTTATAAACAATATATTTCTTGGGAAAGTTTTTGGTTACCTTTTTGCAAATTTATTAGTTCTTAGAACAGCACGAACTACCACTTTATTGTGTTTAAATTCAAGAAATACTTAACAGAATATCAAGATTTTAAAAATTTTCCTCAAATCCAAATTTTAGTGAATAGTCCAGAAAGGCTAGTAAAGAAGTTCGACATTACCCGTTCCGTTGCTAGAGCAAAGAAGACCAAGAGACAATATCACAGCAATAACCTGGTAACTGTCCTAACTATGGCATAAGTTATTGGAAATCCCAAGCTACAAATTTGGATGTCTTTTAAAATTTATAAAAATTTGCCGGATAGCGAAACACCTATAAAACTGAAACTGGTACCTTCTATCCAAATGCGTGCAATTAGCTGCTGGAATTAACGGAATCGAATAAGCAATAGCGAACGTAGAATTTCTAAGAAATTCATGGCACATTCGGTGAAGACCCGTAAAACGAGCGCGTAGTTTTTGCCGAGAGCTATGGCGCTACGAATTAGATTTAAAGGAACGGTTTTCGTTTAACGA
This sequence comes from Marronus borbonicus, assembly GCA_902655005.2. Classification (NCBI taxonomy): domain Eukaryota; kingdom Metazoa; phylum Arthropoda; class Insecta; order Coleoptera; family Scarabaeidae; genus Marronus; species Marronus borbonicus. The sequence goes on along the minus strand of LR737394.1, from coordinate 6,294,042 downwards.
GCAGGAAAAAGGCATTCCCGAAGTGATTTCCCATTCAAATAATTTATCGGGATCACTTTCACTTAGAGATTCGCTCCTTGTACCTCGGCTCGAGAACGGAAACTAAATCGTATTAATTAGGAACGAACCAGTCTACTGGAGCTCACATAAGCACTTACACAGCTCTCAAAATCAAATTCTTGATTAAATTAAAGAACGTGCCTTTTGAAAATTCCTGCTAGTGAGATTTTCAGATACTGAGCGTATAGAAATTAGAAGAGGAGATTTAGTCTACGCATAAAGTATCTCTGACTAAAATTAATTTGCCTTTCCACATCTTGTTGTTGATAACTAGTCACTTAGTAGAGTATACAGTGCATCCACCTAGTGCTTGCGAGAAGATAATTTCTGTTCTCGGTAATTTAGGGAAAAAATATGCAGCGCACAATACAAGTTTGTGCTTTCTAGTGGAAAACCTCGTAAATTATAACGTTTTTGAATGTCTCGTCATTCATGCTTTACTTCACCAATCTTCCACCAACTTATGCATAGACAAACTTGGCATACGCTGTGTATTCTTCCAAATTAAAAAATCAAGCTTGAATTACACCAAGATTACAAATTCGTCTTCAAACAGCTTTATATTAACCCTTCTCCACATGTAGCACATAGCCGCTATTAGGGAATTTCCCCCTCATACATAGAAGATACAAATGGATCTCCATCTAACCGTTGGAAACATTAGCTTCACCCTTTCGTTCCGTGTATTATCTGCATACTGTGTAGCAGCCACAGTATGCAGATGTAAATGAAATATCTAGTTTTAATACTCGAAACAAGGAGATATTTCGCAGTGTAAATATATCTGTGGCGGACTGAAATGGAGGAAAACTATGAACACGTATTCCACGAGACCCTCCTGTTTCAATGTTGCAATACATTTGACGTTGTAGAACTACTTACATATAACATGCACGGTGCATATATGCCCAGTAACAGTCTTGTATATACACATATTCAAGCAAATGGATATTACCGGAGGCGACACATAATGGACAAGAGCAAAGATATGACGTTCTGCTACTCCGCTGTTGTTGCCGGCACAACTTCGTGTATCAGCCGAGTACATAGACATTAACTTCGTAATATTATCGGGATAGGTATGGCAAATTGAAAATGCATGTCGGGTTCTTGCAGTAATATCATTTTAATGGTGCCGTAATGGAGTTTCGAGAAAATGAATCTATTTAGACCTTTTTTGGTATTTGTTTTTGTTTATTTAACCCTTAAATAGACTCAGTACACTTCATTAACGATTTCTTAGAATCACGCTTCATAATTTTCATTGTCATCTATGAGGTAATTTGACAGAAGTGCTGACAGAAAGCTGTTAGTAAAGTTTTTAGAGGCCAAAATATGAAAGTATGTTTCGGTTCGCGTAACACATTTAAAAACCTTCAGGAAATCCGAAAGATGAAAAGGTCGGGAATTTATAAAATTGCATGTAGTAACTGTGATAAAGACTATATTGGTCAAACGAAAAGAACGATAGGAACCGGATTCAATGAGCACATTAGATGCTGCAGATACGGCAGGATAGAATCGTCAAGTGCAGCACAATATATAAACGAAGCGGAGTTAATATTATATTAGAAAATCTGAAATTAGAATTTGACAAAAGAATTTTTGACCAAAAAGAAACAAGTGAATAACGGGTTAGTTTTATTTAGACGCAGCAAACAAAATGTCATCCTCGCTTATAACGAAAATTGATGCATTAAATGTAGGTATTGAAAACTGTGTGAAATATATATTTTATTAATACTAGCCAATCCACTAAACCTAGCTACAAGTCCTGCTCCTCTGTTTATTTAAATTTCAAGAAGGATATTAAAAAGCTTTGTTTGCAAAACTTTATTATTAAAAGCAATTGAAGAAATATAATTTCCTAATTATTTTAGAAGATTCATGATAGCTTAGTGGAGATTTATCTACTTTAAGGCATAAAACATATTGCACTAGCATGATTCCTCATTAAAAAGTTGTTTATCTTTAGCAATGCTATATAGGCACTTAAGCAAAAGATATTTGATTCCTTGCATCTACGTAACTACCATCCATTCTTCAGCTATTAACCAACTTATTCTCCATTAAAGTGTAATCTTAAGTCAATTGAAGAAGAGCCTCGGAGCTGGCAGTAATCATGCATTAGCCCGCTGTAAATTAATATTTGATTACACTAGAGAATTTTTCTCCAATTTAGATGTAAAATTGAAAAAATTAACGCGGCTCCAAAGAGACATCGTATATCAATTCTAGATTGGAAATGGGTACGTGTTCTTCCAATATAGGCTAGAGATAGGTACGTCGATTTACAATCGCATAAATAAACATTATTGTAATAGCTATATTATACATCAATATGTGCATATACAGTTCATTAAGAGAATTTTCGAACGGCCTTAACGATAGCAATTATTTTTGTTACGATAAGGTAAGCCGAAGTTGAACGTTCCATTATCGCTCTGTTTGTACAGCCCACTTTAAATAATACATATTATGTATGCATACGTTACTACATATATACCACAATACGTATTTATACTTCGCTCGACTATTATCATACATTTAATATTGATTTTCACACGGCCCTCAGAGATAACCTTGTCAGATGAGCATTATTTCGCGATAGACACTCTATTTAAATGTAGATATCGCTGTGGGCCTCTCAAAGGGCAGCGACGCGTTTTACAAAATTGAATCGATATCTTTCCGGTTTTGCAATAACATTATTATGTAGATTAATTAGGATTAGAAATGTGGATACGTTGAACCAATAGTAATAGCTCCTCTAAATAAAAAAGGGCAAGCTTAGAATATTATCTAGAATTAAATACACCAAATAGCTCGGTAGAATCCCTGCAAAACTCTCGACCCCCCTTAATCATCGATTACACAAAATTCTGTTTAATCAATTTAATCAATTACATGGAGCATTATTGTTATTTCGTTTGTTATTTTATATGTATGCGTAGTGGGGATTTGAAGGACTTTACCTTAAACAATCCAGACTTTACAAGGGGGGTTTTGTTCAATAAAATTTAGAAGGACTTCAATATCACTATTTTTCATCAGAAAAAAGCTTTTAAAACCGTACGCAGATCCGTACTGAAGGTCCGGTTGTAAACACTTGATTTACTCAGTTGTTCCACATCGTATTCTACTTTGAAGATTTTAATTTACCCAATACCGTCGCTTGTGACGCTTTTCTTGACTGCCAACTATAATAAAAGCAGCAGAAGTGATTAGTAAATCCTCCTCCTTGAATAATATCGAACTAAATGTCATAACAAATGTGGAGTTTTTTATTTGCATTTGACTTTAGTAACTGGCGTATAGAGCCGCATAGCGTAGACGCGCCTTTAGCTTCTTCTTATGATTCCTTTCAACATACAAGTTCTCTATTTGGAAAATCCCTAAAGCCCAGCGACAGTTGTAAAGTGGCTGTTACGTACATGAGGAGATATTATAATACAAAAATTATGAAAAATATACACAGAGCGATAAAAATCTATCATTTTTAATCTAATAACATCCTAAGCAATTAGAATTTATAAGAATATCAAAGATGATTGAAAAAACTGGTATTAAATGGTTATATAATTGCATTTAGCAAAAGCATTTGCTTCGCCAAGTAAAGTAAGATGTTCGTGCGATCTTTAAACGTGGCTTCGCAAGGATATGTACTCTTACAAGTCCAAGCAAAAATCTGTAACAAGCATCGTACTTCATTAAGGTAGGTAGGTGTATACGAATTTCCGTTTTTAGAGACCGGACTGCAACCGCTAAGGCAAACTAACATGTATGTCTGCGCTAGTAAGCGAGCGCATATACATAAAGAGCAAGCCCTTGAAAGGTAACACAAAGGCGACAACAAGCAGCTAGCACGAAACGTAACGCAACAACGGCACATACACGACGCAAGCAACGATTGCTGTCGTTAATAATACAATAAATCGTAACTCTGAACGAACTAACAGGGCGACCGGTATATGGCCGACCAATTGGCATCGCCGCTTAACGGGGAGTGGTCTTAACATAAATATTTTTTAATAGTTCATGCTTCGATAATTCGGGGTTAAATACAGCGTTTTGATTAAAATCACGTTCAATGTAATGCGGTAGATATATTGGTATAGGCGTTACCGAAGCATTTACTGTGTACTTGACTTCTATACGAATGGTTTCCTTTTTCGCTTGTTATTGCCTTCTTTTTTTGTTGTTGTTGATACGTAGTTTTTAGCGAGAGCTACAAGTAGATCTTACCTTACCTGTATGCGTAATGTATGATTAGTTAACTTAACTATACATATACAAAGGTAGTACCTTTCCTGCTCAAAGAAGTTTATTGATTTACAGTTTTTACAATGCAATACCCATGAAGCAGTTGAATGCCCTTTAAAAGAAATCAAGTAGCATATGCATATGTTTCATTGCAAATTCAAATTGTCATCGATGATCTTCAGTGACAATCCCAGAAATTGGCTGCAATGTTTTCCAAATCAGCTTGCCATAATGAACACTTTGTCATCTGAAACAAAATTAGAGGATTCATGTAACCAATTGAATATCACCTATTTTTCTTTTTTTTTGATGTGGTGTCGGTCCAGAGGAGTGTATAGGCTCTCAAAGCAACCTCAGGAGCCTTTTTAATGTGTACATTGTATGTGTAAAGTATTCCATGGGTTTGTTACTATCTGTTGTCCTATTAAGCTACTTTTTAGTTCATTTTACAGATTCGCATTGTTATATGTATGTGTTGTATGCAAAAATGTAGAAAAATTGCTTCGTATGTGCCCCACTTAGTATGCCCTAGTAGCATAGTTGATTGGCTGTTGGTTGGCTGATGGTAGGCTTTCAGTTGATACGACGTCGTACGGTCGGCGCAATATCCGTGACGGTTAGCCACGGTCGATACAGTGTTAATAAGGTATACAAAACCAATGATACTCTTCTAACGTTGGGTATCGATTGGCTCTAGGTCAGCAAAATCAGTTAAGCGCTGGTCGACAAATGATACGCTTGGCAGTAAACGCTTGAGTAACATCAGCAAGTCGATGTTGAACTAATTCAGTCGGTGTAACGTTGGTTGAAGATCAGTTGCCAAGCGTTGTAAACATGTGACGTCACAGTTGGTAGACAACAGTGAACCAATTTTCAGGGAATGTTCGTTAAAGATCGGTCCACAACAAAGTTTAAAGTTAAAGTTGGCCCAAAGATCAGGTAAATATGCCAACGTCGAGCCAAGCGATCCGTGATCTGGAGCCAGCGTTGCGCCAACCGTCTGCGCTACAAAGGTAGTAGTTCATAAAAAGCAGTAGCTATGCATGAGTGATTTGGGAAATATGTTTGGTTTACATGCTTACCCTAAACATGCACTTACCGCACCTTACCTTATATATAATTTGGAAATTATTTCTATAAAATACCTGCTTTTTGTATGAACGCAAAATCATCTTATTATCTGCTTCTGTACCAGATTCCAAATCTCTGTGTTCTCTTTCAATTTTACGGCCAAAATTATTAGTTTCAGTAAAACATCTTATATATATTTTTCAAATATTTATATTTAAGTAAGGTAATAGAAAAAAAATTGATTCGTGTTTCAGGGAAAGAATATGTTCAGAAATTGTCTGCTTATTATGTAACATCCAGCTGTATACGATGTTTCCAATGTACAATTTTAATTCAAAATAATTATTACAGGAATCTACAATATCTTTTATGGAAATTAAAGAAATTGTAGATTGCTACGAAACATGCAGTGGCAAAATGATAACTGTGATGGGTAGATTTTGTAACAAATACGGAATCTCATGAACGCCTGTGATGGTTTATTAATTAATTACGTTGTTTCCTACACCAATTGTCCGCATTGATGCATCATTGTACTGCAACGCATAAAACGTACGTTTGTAATAGGTACGTAAATAATCTGTAGACTCTTTTAAATCTGACTTTAATCAATGAGCACCAGATGTTAAGTGGAGCGTGACATTTTAATTTAGAGCTTATGTCACGTTGTGTGTTTATGTACACACGTATAATTTATGTAGATAATTTCGCCAATGCAAAATAAGTCAGAGTTGCTGTTTGAAGTGCTCACAAATCAACGAAGGAAATCTAGATTTTCTTTCTCAAAATCGGTGTATTGATTAGTATTAATTAATCACTGCGACCTTGATATATATATTGTAAAAAAAAGTGCCCTTATATATGTTAGAGTAGGGGCAGGTTCTTAGTATTACTCTAGAATCATTATACCTTAGTTCAGTAGATGTCAGAAATAGTTTACCGAAATGTTGTTGACGAATGCTGATGGCAACACAATTACATAAAATATGTTCTACCGTCTCCAGATTTTTTAGGCGCAGACGACAGATTTGATCTTCAGCTTTTCCTAGATTGAATATGTGATATTT